>JXTB01000406.1:384816-398802 GCA_002914805.1 Parasponia andersonii
ACTGTTAGAATACAATTTATAATATATTATGTGAGTATATTAGCATTATCAGTAATAAAATTTTAAATTTATTTTAGCAATGGCATCAGGTGGGAGTGCAATAGCGAATCTTAGAAATTTGTTGAATGATGAAAATGAAGAATATAGTGAACTTTTAGAAGAGATTGCTCCTCAGTCTAAAGCTAGCATTAATGAAGTTGAAGCCTCATCGTACATAGGAAAAAGAAAAGTCCAGCAAACCTTAATAGTTTGACAATATTTTGATTTAGAGATGCATCTCAATGAAAAGGGTATTATGGAGGAAACGACAATTTGAAAACCATGCAAATAATCTTATGCTGGTAAACCTTCTGTTGGCACTCGCCATTTAGATAGACATAGAAAAAAATGTGAAGCAAAACAAGGTAGCGATATAGATAGCCGCCAAACAACTCTTTTATTTAGCCCTGATGATAGCATCTCAAACTGTCATATAGCCCACAAAATAGCAAAGAGTGGCATGTTACCAAAACTATAGGACAAGATAAGGATCGTACTTTCAGCTATTGTTGTTTAAGTAAGATAAACTCAGATCTTCTATCCTAATCCTCTTTATGAGAGACCTCTCAAAGATGAATTTTCATAGGCTAAGAATTTTTAACGTATCTCTCTCTTAGACTAGGACAAATACCCTCAATTTATTTTATTAATACTTTATCCATTAACTTCCATCAAGTAAGTGAGTGGTTATGAGATATAAAATATCCTCTTAATTTTTCACATTTTACAAACTAATAGTAGTTATCACATCACTCATCATTTGTTTAATTAAAATAATTATTAATATTTTAAATTAAGTCATAATCTTTTAACATGTGGACCATTTTCAGGAGATAAATTCCAACATTCTCCCACTTGGTCCACATAACAACAGTAATAACTGTAGGGTGATAACTTGATATGGCCATAAGATATTTTAGTAACTTCCTCAATCACTTTATAATGAAACACTTAGAAACTTCCAATACATGAATCATGCCAGTCATGTACTAATTATATATATATATTCCCTTTTATGTATCACATGCTTAAAAATTTCTAAATATTACTTTATGAATGAACTTCTTATAAGTCATTCGGGTCCTACTTAAATAATCCCAATAGATTAAATATTACAAATTTATGTGTACAGTATATTTCATGAATTGAAATAGTCAAATAAGTATGTACATAGTCATAAAATAAAAGCAATACAAAAACAAGTCTAAATAGACAATCTCATAAAATCCACATGATCTTTGTACAATTTAGCTAGCAATCCTTTAGTCATGGGATCAGCAATATTGAGCTCCGTATTTACATAATCAATGACTATTTCTTACTTTTTGATATAATCTCTGACAATCAAATACTTAATGTCGATATGCTTGCCGCGACTTCCACTCTTATTATTCTTAGAAAAGAATACTGCAGCTGAATTATCACAGTAAAACCTCAAAAGTCTTGCTATAGAATCAACAATTTTAACCCTGTGACAAAATTCTTCAACTATAATGTATGTGATGTAGCTTCATAGTAACCAATGAATTCTGCCTCCATAATTGATAAAGCAACTATGGTCTGCTTAGTACTTATCCAAGGCACAATACCTCCAGCAAGAAGGAAGATATATCATGAAGTAGACTTCCTTGAATTTGAGCATCTCGCAAAATCTGATCCGAATAACCAATCACTTCAAGATGATCGGTATACTTGTATGCAAGTATGTAGTCCTTGGTTCCTTGTAGATACCTCATAACTCTTTTGACTGCTTTCTAATATTCTATACTAGGATTACTTTGATATTTGCCTAGTACCCATACTGCAAATACAATGTGAGGTCTAATACAAACTTGGGCATATATTAGACTGCCTACAGCGGAAGCATAAGGTATTGCCTTCATTTATTCTTGTTCCAAGTCATTTTGTGGGTATTGACTTTGACTGAATTTGTCCCCTTTAATAATGAATACTACATTAGATGCACAATCTTTCATTCTAAATCACTCCAAAACTTTTTCAATGTAGGCTTTTTGAGACAATCCTAATGTCCTGTTGGACTTGTCTCTGTGATTTCTATGCCAATGATATAAGAAGCTTCACCCATATCCTTCATTTTAAAGTTTTGAGTAAGAGAACCTTTTGTGTCATATAGCAAACCCAAATCACTACTAGCAAGCAAAATATCATCTACATATAGGACTAGAAAAATATACTTACTCCAACTGATCTTAAGGTATATACACTGATCAATGATATTTTCTATAAATCCATATGAACTAACAACATTGTAAAACTTCAAATACTATTATCGGAAAGCTTGTTTCAGCTCATATATAGATTTACTTAATTTACAAACTAAGTGATTGTTTTTATTTTCATTAAATCCTTCAGATTACTCCATATATACCTTTTCCTCAAGATCCCAATTCAAGAATGTTGTTTTCATATCCATTTAATATAACTCTAAGTCAAAATGAGCTACTAATACCGTAATGATTCTAAAGGAATCTTTCTTAGAAACTAGAGAAAATATCTCATAGTAATCAATACCCTCTTTTTGAGTAAAATTTTTGACTACAAGTCTAGCTTTATATCATTTAATAAGCAACGACATTGTATAATAAGTAATAATGCCTTCCTCTCAGAGAAACTTAGCAAATGGACCTGACATTTGACCTTTCTTAGTTTACTTTCGATAATATTCTTCTCCTCTGTCTGATTGAATGATTTTGATTTTTCGTTCTCTTTGTTTCTCTACTTTTGCATTATAAATCTTAAAGGTATCTATTGTCTCATCTTTTTGACTTATAAGATAGAGATATATATACCTTGTATGGTCATCTATAAAAGATATGAAATATCTTTGACCATTTAGACAAGGAGAATATGGTCCACTAATATTTGTATGTATAATCTCAAGAATTTCAGAACTCCTCTCCGCATCCTTAGAGTTTTTGTTAGTTTGCTTTCTCTTAATGCAATCTATACAAGTACCAAAATCAGTGAAATCAAGAGTTGGTAAATCTCCCTCAATCACTAATCTTTTAATTCTTTGGATTGAGATATATCCTAATCTCCTATGCCATAATTTAGAGGAATACTCATTAATAATACAACGTTTAGTACAAATATTATTTTCTTGCATAGTTGTAAGGTTGCATTTATATGTGGGATCCAAATTAAACTTATATAAGTCATCAACTTGTAAATCATTGCAACCATAGTACTATCTTTAAATAAAAGAAAACTTATGTCTTCAAATACAAACTTAAAACAGAAAGGTACTACTCTTGCAACAGAAACCAAATTTCTAGAAAATGATGGAATATAAAAAGTGTCTTTAAGATTTAAATAAAAGTCAGATTTTAGATCTACTCTAAATGTTCCCACACCTTTAAACTTGAACTCATCCGATTTTCCGAATAGATGAATTCTTCATTTGCCTCTGGTTTCCTTAGATTTAAAAGACCCTACATAACATTGGCAACATGAATTGTTGTACCAAAATCAATCCACCATATATTATTAGGAGTCTCAATAAAATGAGATTCATGACATACATAAACAAAAATATTACCTTTCTTCTCAAGCCATTTCTTATGCTTTAGGTAGTCCTTCATCATGTGCCACTTTTTCTTGCAAAAGAAGCATTTTCTCTCACTGCCTCTTTTCCATTTTGCCACATTATTTTTCTTTCCTTTAGGACTAGCCTTAGCCTTTTGTCATTTGCCTCATCATGAGTTATGAGATTAGTAACCTCAAGCTTCTCATGCTTCAGTCTCTCCTCCTCTTGATTACATATAGTTAAGAGTTCATTAACAGTCCATTTATCCCTATGTGTGTTATATGAAATCTTAAATAGACTATATTCCTTAGGAAGAGAGTTCATAATCAAATGAACCGAGAATGACTCATAAATGTCAATCTCTAGAGACTTAAGTTGAGCAGCAATATCCCTCATCTCTATAATATGCTCATACACATTAGTAAAATTATTATATTTTATGCCTGAAAGCTTCTTCATAAGGGTGTTGTCCATTGCCTTATCAAAACTTATAAATTGCTCCTCAATAGCTTTTATGAAGTTCTTTGCCTTATCACAATCAATAATCGATCCCCTAATACTCTTGCTTATATTAGTCTTCATAAACATAAGACTAAGGTGATTGGATCGCTCCCATAGTTAATAAGCTACTTTGTCACATAGCGTGCTTGATTTCATAGGGACAGGTGGTTCATCCTTACGAAGCGCTAAGTCAAGGTCCATGCACTCCAAAGTAAAGAGAATTTTCTCCTTTAAGTCAGAAAAATTATCACCACACAAAATTGGAACACGAGAGTCATTGAAAATATTAGGAACTATTGCATAGGAAAATTACATACACATTAATAATATGAATAAAATTAAACCATATATTGAATCAACCAATGTCAAATTCAATTTGTAAATTCAAACCATCATATGGGTAGAGGTTGTATAACATACATTGAATTTATACACTTTATTTATAAGATTAGTAAATAAAGACACTCAAACAATAATAGGATTTCCATACCTGTGGGCATAGAAAATTTTATTTTTATATGTCTTATTTACAATCTTATTTTAAAAGGCTTACTAAAATAATTATCTTCCTGTGGGGCCAAACAATTATTTTATTGAATTATTCTTAGTTGATAATTGTCTTAATTATCACTTAAATAATTTTGTACGTGATTTTACACCTTATAAATATTATTATAACTTAAGAAGTTGTGGCTACTCTTTAAGCTACAATAATATTTAAACAACAATTACCAAATAATATATGTCACATATCATCCAAATAATTCTAGTATATAACTTAAAATTGTTACTGTATTGTTACTTTAAAGTACACAACAAAGCAGTAAAATATTTAATGTGCAAATTTAACGGTAAGAAGGATATATGCAATAGCAATAAAATAGTATTATATTTTTCCACAATCTCTATAGATTCTTTATCTTAATACACATACGCATATTATTTCCTTAATGTGTGAATAACAATTCTCCTTTTATTATGCAACAGAGAAATTAAACATAACAAAACATATTACACGTATGAATTAGTTCTTAAAAACTTGAAAATATTACATTCTTATATGCTACAGATAAGGAAATTCAGTAAGCTATATGGCCATTAATGGATAATTTAAGAAAAAACATTATTTATCAATTATCCTTATATAAATAACTTTTCCCAAAGTTTTTTTTTTTTTTTTTTCTAAATAGAGCCGTATAGGAATGCATAAAACTCAAATATATGTGTAGACATCTTTTTTCAATAAAAAGATAATAGATTCTCTATATTAATGGGTTTAAACTTTATCCTAATTAATACCCATCCAAACGTTAATGACCAATTTTCAATCAATTCCATATAAAAGGAAAAGCATGTCTCCTAAACAGTAATGACTGTTATCATATTTTATAGTTTTTTTTCTTTAATTTTTCCAAAGTAACAGCCGTATATAGGGAAAACTAAAACATTCAAACAAATAAAAACTGAATATCTCAGTAGTTTACACAAACTTCACAAAATTATAAACAACTGTAAAGATATTTAGTTTGAATTTTAAATCATTTAACTATTTAAATTATTAAACCAAGCCAATTAATAACCAACAGCCGTACATAAAAATCTCATGCAAATAGATGAAAATAATAACCGTAATCCAAAAGGCAAATAAGACAAAAAGTAATTAATCAGCCATATATATCATAATCAGTCAAATATACATCAATTTAAATACTCTATAAATAATCTGATAAAGTTTAATAGCTGTAAGATATTATAAGACAATTATAAAAAAAATACAAATAATAATTGCCTAAAAATTTAAATACATTCGATTTAGTTCTTTTTTTTTTAATCAAAGATCTATTCAAAAGTAAATGAGATATAAAAGGATAATATCTCTAAAATCAAATTAATTGCACAAGATATACACATGACATATCAACAGAGGACTGCATAGAATGTTATAAGAGAAAAATTCTCTAACTTAACGTAAAACTACTAAAAGTACGATATATTTACTAACCAACAAGACTGAAAGTCTACTCTAATACCACATGTTAGAAAAACTTTAGGATAAGATAAAGATCATACTTTCTGTCATTGTTATTTAAGTAAGACAAATAGTAGATAAACTCAGAACTTTTATCCTAATCCTCTTTATAAGAGACCATAGATTTTCACAGGCTAAGAATTTTTAGTGTATCTCTTTTTTAGGCCTCTTAATTTATCTTATAAACACTTTATCCACTAACTTCTATCAAGTAAGTGAGTGGTTATGAGATATAAAATATCCTTTAGTTTTTCGCGTTCTACAAACTGATAGTAATTACTACATCACGCATTATTTGTTTAATTAAAATAATTATTATTATTTTAAATTGAGTCATAATTTTTTGATATGTGGTCTACTTTCAGGAGATAAATTCTAACATAATAACTAATCAATATGTCTAAAAATCCTATTTTGAAGAATACATTCAAAATACTTATAACCCGGGCAGTTTTAAGAACAACTATTACAACAACAGATTGCTTGAAAGTCCAGAAATGAGAGAAAAATTGATTCATGAGTATAATACATATTTGACATCTATTGCAAACACTTTTAATTTGTGGACAAGCCTTACAAAAACTGATTATTTACGTGTGATTGCCTATTATGTGGATAATAATTGGACTTTTTAGAAAAAATTTATTGCTTTTCGTAAAATCAGTTATCCAAATGATGCCACTGCTATTTATAATACCATTATGGAAGTTTATGACTTCTATGGCATCAAAGAATATGTTCTGAGCATCATTTTTGATAATGTATCTGTTAATAATTCTGCTATTAAACTATTCAAGACAACCTCTATTAAACTATTCAAGACAACCTTAAGACAACCTCTGATACTTTTCCACAAAAAATGTATATATCATATTATTAATTTGTGTATCAAGATAACATGAAGCATTTTAAAATTTATTTGAACAACATCTAAGAGGCTTTGAATTATATAACAAGTTCTCTTTATGAAAGCATAAGAGAAAGACTCACTTAATGCGTATTTACATCTCATGTTGTATAAGGATATGTAATATCCTAATACCGGTCATATAATTTGTAGTATTCTGATAATAATGCAAATATTCTTATTGAATACGAAATTTTTCTTTTATTTTTATTCCAAATAAACTTATTACCCAAATAAATTAGGTTGTTCCCACGTTACGGACGACCCAATAGGAAAATTTCAAATACTTTCAAATATGAGTTATATTCTCCAAAAAGTTTGAGGGGTTGAATTAAAGATTATTACATTATATTCTATTACTAATCCCTACTCCGATGTGTGAAACAAACAATATCTCCAATCAAATAGTTTGTAATAAAGTGAGAAGACTAAGAATAGAAAAATGTTTGTAATAAAGTGAGAAGACTAAGAATAGAAAAATGTAGATTCAAGATTTTACTTAACCGTTGTACATGAAAAGCAAATAATTCAAACTTCACCAAACAAAAGTATGAAGTATTATGCATATATGTCATCCATTTGGAAGGGGGAAAAAATAAAACATGTTTAAAATTAATATAGAACTGCAAAATCAATATAGAAGAAAACAGAAATATATAATGTCGTACTTTCTTTCTTAAAACTTAATTCATCATTTTTTGATGATTTATATTATGCATATCAAGCTTCATATATGTGTATATAATATATATATATATATATAGATCCTTCTCATAGATACATTTTCAAGTATTCTTCCACACGAGTATATTTGACCTCTGGATAAAGTTTCGAAGCTTCTTCTCCTATCTCAAAATTAGTCAAACAACCTTCGTAGAAAATATGATAAAAATGTCCCACTCCTACTTGCTCTGCATAATCCAAATCTGCATAGTCAACAGAGCAAAACGTAAATTAACAATTTTAATTATAAACAAAAAGACATGCTATTTTAACTTTAGTGGTTGAGTTAAATTTGAAATTATTAAGCTAGGCTAGAAATTTTTGACCACAGTACCTTTCATGGGGGCAAGAAAGTCTTGTTCGGATATGGTAATCTTTTCCAGCTTCTTTTCAAGCAATTCTTCCCACTTTTCAACCAATTGTCTCTGAGAGAGAATGTTATCTGGTGGCTGAAGGTACAGAGTTTTGTTCAGTGTTCTGGGGTCGTCTATTGTTTTGATTGTGTATGTTGCCACGTCGTCTTCATCCATGTAAATTACTGTTTGTATGCATACATGTATATGAATTAACATACTTAAATGATAATAAACTAAAAAGAAAGAACTTAATAATTGATGAAATAGTGTGATTGATTAATGTACTGACATTATTTTTAGTGACTAAATATGCATAAATAAAATTCTAGCTATATATATATATATATATATATATTACTGAGGTATTAAAGGAGTCTCTTACGAGTTCCACTTGCCACTTGGGAGCATGCAATAGCAAGCACAATTAGCAGAGTTAAAAGAAACTTTATCGGATTTTAGTATCTCAATTTATGTCCAACTCAAACCAATAAACGAATAACATATATTATCATAAAATAGAGTGCTATAATTAGACTGGTGATCAATTAACAACATTGGTTAGGTAGTTTCAATTTTTAAATGATAACTTGTTAATCTATTAGTTGGACATAAAATAGAGCACTACTTAGACAAATGATTCGAGTTCACACTGCTAATATAAGCATGCAGTCAACATTGCATATTTTTAAATACTGTGCATATATGGCATGTATAATTATTTCACACTTAACATTTGGCTCCAGTGTATTCTTTAAACATTCTTTCTAATAGATTGCATGAAAATAAATATACTTAGCGTCTATCAAAGAGAGTATTCATGTAACTAAAGTCAGTGCTAAGTGAATAGAATTTTATGTACGTACCTTTGGTATTGCCATCTCCATAGATAAGGACCTTGTCCCTTGGGGGAAAGAGAGACCCCATTTGTGCGAGATTTCCAGCAAAGTAACCAGCGAAGCAGTTGGCAGAAACATAAGTGAAGGGAATTTTCGCATCCTCTATCGCCTTCCTCACCGTCATTTTTTCGTCAAATGTCACTTTTCCGGGCTCTAGGGCATGCGCCATTCGCGCTGGATCCATACCAAATTCTGAAGGCAAGAAACGCTGCCAGCAAAATCTTGTACAAGTACTTAGTTGTTTTGACAAGATGGTTCTGCTTTTATCAACAATTTATTGAAATGTGCCAAAAAATTTTGAGTAATAATAAAGCTAATAATTAATAAATTATTTATCAAGTTATGATGTATTTACCTAGTTCGTATGTGCACATATTGTGATAAGCAGTTAGTATCCGTACCCAGGATATTTGATTAAAAGTTTTGATTACATCGGGATATGTACAATATTTCTTATAATTTGATTTGGCGATACTTTTTTTTTTCGAATTAGATTAAGCGGTCATATTATTAGACTATAATTTAGAGAATAAAATATAAGCATATACATACCAAAAAACAATAATAATAATACAAAAAAGTTATATAGATAATCAAAAGATGTATCCAATTAGGCATATATTCAAGTTTCGTACAATATATATTCGAAAACAATAAATAAATAAAATTTCAAAAGTGGAAAGATAACTTTTCAAAGCATGCATTAAACACTTTTGACAAAAAACTCTCTTTTCAAGTAGTCAAATTCTCCAAAGTTTAAATAACTGAGAAAAAGCGTGCTGCTATGCAGAAAGGTATCTAGGAAAAAGAGAACGAATGAATTTTTAGGTTACCGGTGAGGAATAAATAATTGCGAACGTATCCATTCGACACACAAGATGGACATTTTCAAGGAAAAAAAATTCAAGAGGACCACATATTTATAGAACAATAAGTAGTTGCATATGTTACAGATATATATATATATATATTTCCTAATTCGTACGTTTTTTTAAAACTTAATTATAGTTATTTTTTTAAACGGTTGCATCATTTATCTAACCGTTATTATAATTTAAATAATTATAAAAAAATAATAAAAATAAATACTTATTATTTATTTATTTTTTCGCTTACCTTAAAAAGACTAATTTTAGCTGTCAAAACATTAAATATTTACCGCCTCGTGTGTGTATATATATATAATGAAAAACTTTACTAAATGCTAACAATCTCAAAGTTAAGAGGGTAAAAAAAAAAAAAAAAATCTTTTAGAAATATGATTAAATTTTGAACTCAATTTAAGTAAATATTTTTTTGTTAAATGTTATAACAAAATATCTAATATATATGTTTATATACCAATTATAAAATTTTATATACCAAATATAAAAAATTATATTCTAAGTATATTTCAATACAGTAATTGAAATTAGTAGATAAATATATTTATCATCTGGATATTTAGCTATGAAAATTAAAAAATAAATATTTATTTAATCAAATTTAAAATATTGATTATCCACCTAAATTTCTTTAAAAAAAAAATTATACTTACAACAGAAGGCCGACGGTTATATAGTTAGTTCAAAATAATTTTCACTGCCAATTTACACCTTAGCATCGTGTGGAAATTAGTCTAGCTAGTGTGGAAATTAGTCTAGCTAAACTTTAATTTCAACTAGTCTTTTTCAAGTTTGAACTAAGATATATAATGCATCTGGTACTCTCAGTCTGCTTGACTATTAAAAGATTTCTTTTCTTGAATGATCTTGACTGCTTTTCTTAAAAATCCGAAAGGATTTCAAATGCTTGATGCGGGAAATGAAAAACTTACGAGAAATCTAATAATTAATTTTAGAAAATTTTTAACGTGAGAACCATAATATTTATTTACCTCGAATTTCATTGATTACTGTATATTGGAAAAGGAAAAATGAGTTCATTCCCAACAATTAGTCCCTCCAAGTATTAACGTAGTTACAAGGAAAAATGAGTTCATTCCTAATAATTATACTCCCTCTAATTATTAACGTAGTTATACACTACTTCACTTGACGCATATATACTTTTTCATTTATATGAATACAAAAGAACTTGGAACAAAGCATTAGCATGATCAGTGAGAATCCTCACCAGGTTGGCATCCCAAAGGCATTCATCATGCGCTCAATCACTCTAAAGAAGCAGGTAATAATATCAAAAAGGAAAAACAAAAACTAAGTCTCCAGAAAAGTATTTAATACAACTCAATCCTGCTACCTCCACTTTTTTGTTGTTTTTATTTTATACTTCAATAATCATTCCCTCAAATGTTATCATCTATATACAGACCCTTTATACCACTTGATTTTAGATTTGTGTAAATTTTTTTGTGTAATTTTGTGTTGCTTTATTTTAGATATAAAACTTCAAATTAATTAAGTCTGGATCAGAAATATTTTATCTTATTAATTATCGATTAGTCATGATATCAATTGAAAGAGTCAACTGATAATATGATATATATACATATGAAAGAGTGGAGGAATCACTTATGGAGCTCAGCTGGTTTTATATTTTATTGGTTTATGTATTTCCTTGATGATTATTAGTAAAACACATCAATTATTTCATCAACATCTTTTTCTACGGTTATGGGTTCTCTTCATTTCAGTTTTTGTGTCGGATTGATTATTTTATAGAATGCAGTTACTGGATCAATAAAATAACTTTCCTTTTGAAAAAAAAAAGTATATATATATCATGATTAGGATTGATTAAAGGGGATAATTCTGCTAGTTGTGCCAAATGCACTTATTGGATCAATAAAATAACTGTTCTTTTAAAAAAAGATATCATGGATTAGGTTCGAAGGCAATAGTTCTGCAAGTAGTGACAATCTAGAATATTGGGGTATCGTTTGTTCCCATAGAATTTGATGCTATCTGCATTTTCATCTGTTCATCCATATAAAAAATGAATTCCTTTTTTTTTTAATTAAAAAAAGTCATAATTTAATAGTATTATGAGTTTAGTGAAAATTGTTTAACATTGTTGTGGGCAATGGTGCTTTGAATAGTGGTAACGTGCAACATGAATTATATATAAATATATAATGCACACATATAGAGGCGTGAATTTGATTTTCAACCTAACTACTCTTGAGCAATAATTTTACTTTCTTTAGAAATATTCGCTTTAATTTCTGTAGGACAATTATAACTATTCCATGAATTGTGCCTTTTGTCTTCTGAACAGGAAATAAACTAGGATTTTGTCAGAAATATATTTCTAGTCAATTTAAGTTCCCCTTTTTTTCGTTGATAGTCCTATATATAGTACTTTTCATGGAGACATGCATTAAATGATTCTATACTTTTTTTCTGTATTTCTTGCATGATAAAAAAGAGTGTAATATAAGTATCCAATAAGAGTAGCACTATATAGCAGTACTCAGTGAGATCAAGATCTTTATAAACCAACATAGGAAATGGACTGTACTTTGAAAAAGGGTTGGTGACCCTTGAAAACCCTCGGAAGCTAACTCATTAATTTTCAACTAAAAATTGACCAATGCGGGAGGCATACAAACCATGACATGATCATGTCTCATTGAATGGTAATTATGGTATAGTATAGTAAGAGGTATCATTTGGAGATCCCGTTAATATTTTAGATCATCATGACCTGATCATAACTTCCTACCTTATTTATATTACTTGAATTATACACGTCTTTAGTTTAATTAGAATTTTATAATGTGGTCAACACCACAATAACCTATTTCTCTGTTATTAGATAAATTGAATAACTTATGTGATCCACTCACCCGAATTATAATTAGCGTTATAAACTAATGCATAACACTACTGTTGTCCAATAAGATTATTCTGTTCTTAAGCTAAATGATATGCCAAGTATCATAATTAATACCAACTACCCGATCTCCCTTACGCCACCTAACACTAGTTTATGAAAAGATGGACAACAAGCCAGTCACCTGTAATCATTACGAGAAACTACTTTGATCGGAAGGTTTTGACTTTTGGGTAAAGAAGGGAAGAATAATTTTAAATATGAATCTCATTAACACTATTTTTTTTTTTTGGAGCAAAATTTGGTAGCTAGAAAAAAAAAAAAAAAAACATTATGTGTGCTTCTCGCTCAGAATTGCCAATAATAAATAAATCTTTTCCTTAAAGAAAAATTCTCTTTGAGGTTCCATGATCAAAATACTTATCCCATAATTGAGGAAGTAGTGTGGTGGATAATAAATTTATAAGATCCAAGTTAATTATTCCTTGATTCACAAATAAAATAATTCTTGTATGGAGGCATATAAGTATATATGTATATATGCATACACGCGTGTGTGTGCTTTTATATAATAATTCAAAATCTGTAAATATATATAGAAAAAAGAATTTGTACCCAATTATTAATTTTTTTCCTTCAACAAAATATGTTAAAAATATATATATATATACGAAATTTAATTACATACAAGGAACAGAACAGATAATCCAATATTAATAAATTAAACATAGAATTTATGTCCGTACGTACCTTCACATTTCCTGCTTCCTTGATGGCTGCAACAAGCTTGAGCTGCATCAAAATGTTGTGACTCCTAAAGTGGACTCCCGACATGGTGCAAATGACAACATCGACTTGTTTCACTGCATCCACAAGGCTTTGGAAATCAGAGAACGAGCCCTCAACGAGATGAGCTCCTTGCTTCTTGAACCAAAGAAGCATCTGAACCTTCTCGATGTCTAGGCCGATCTCCGGCCGCCTGAGGACAAAGGTTGGGTGGCCCTCGGCTAGGCTTGCCTTCACGATCCTCCGCCCTATGTAGCCAGTACCACCCACCACAAGGACCCTGCTCTTTTCATCCATATTATTTTATATTTTATATGTTTGCTTTTATTTGCTTTGAATGCGAAGAGTTAGCTGTTATATGCACTTGTATATATAGAGACTTTTGTGCTGTGTCTTTTGTTTTGTTTTGTTTTTTTTTTTTTTTT
>JXTB01000407.1:0-26022 GCA_002914805.1 Parasponia andersonii
GATCTCGCTCGGAATTCAGGGATTTGCGAAGTAGCAAGGGCACGTGAACAGTTGGAGAATCCAGCATCAGCAGTTCATGACACGTGGACGACTGGTGTAAAATCCGCTCCAACACCCCCTAGACCACAGATTGAGGCCAAAAGCAGAGTCAACATGTCAGTACTGAAAAGTGCTTGTAGTATGGTGTAGTCCTCTCCGATCTCCGGTGGATTAAACGCGTCTTTCCACCACGGAATGGTTTGTTTCGATGGCGGCGGTGGCGGTACTGGAGGCGATACCACAAGCGCGGCGGTGAATTGGGTTTCTGATTTCCTCTTCAGGAGTTTGTGCTCTTCCATGAAAACAACAACAAGTGGGAGGAGAAATACCAAGAACAGAACAGCTGCTGCGCTTAGGACGTAATCTGTTCGAGTGAAATTGATCAATGTTCTTTCGAGGATTATGATTATGAGCAAAAACCCAGCGAGGCCTAAGGACATGTAGAGAAACTTGTGGAAGACTTTGGCATCATCCTTTCGAGAGCTAGTTGGGTTGTCGATGATTCGAATTGTTCGGATGAAAGCGAACAGCAGAGCAGTCGGAAGCCAAGCGGCGAACAGAGTGAAAAACGACGTGTCGTCTCCGTAGAAAGCACGGTACAATAGTGCGATCACCGCTCCACTTATACCGGTGTAGCCGGTCAAGAGGCCCATAACGACGCCGCGGCTTTCCGGGAAGTTCTTGACGCAAGTGATGAGAGCGCCGGTGTTGGTGAAAGTGTGAGAGTTGGCTCCCACGGCTATGTAGAGGCACATGTGCCAGACACGTGGAGCCCGGATCTTACGAGCGATGGCGAGCCATATCATGAAGTTTCCGACGAAGTTGAGGACGGCGCTGATGGAGAGGACGACCCAGGGAGGTGTCAGCTCGCTGATTAGGCCCGATAGGAAGCCTATATTGGCGCCTAAGTCCTTGGAGAAGCCGATGAGGTTGAGTGTCGTTTGGTCGTAGCCGAGTACGGACTTGATGTCGTTTGAGTAGAGGCTGAACATGTAGCTGGCTCCGGAGGCGACCAGCAAGAGGAATGTGGCGAACGCCATCAGCCATCGCCCGGTGAGGACTTGTACTGCGAGGCGGTTCATGTTAGCTCCTGTTCCGCTGCTTTGAGGAAGTCCCTTTTCTTAAAATAAGGGAGTAGTTCAATAATTGATATATTAGCGACAAATGTTTGACTTTTTATTCAAATCCTCATAGGAAAAAATTAAAAAAAAATTAAATAAAAAAAAACTCATAAATAAATTATCAATTATGTTATCTCCCCCTCTGCGCTATCCAAATTGAGGAAATAAATTAACATAATAAATCTCTATGAATTAATCAGTTGCTGGCATACACTCCTTTTAGGTTAAATGGAAGATTTATTGAGAGAAATAGGGGTTTCTCAAACCCTAAACTTGCCTACAAATCTGAAATAAGAGGACCTTTATTCAGCAATCCATCACATGTATACCGTATGTCCTTTCTTTTGTTTAACTTTAGCCGTGTTAAGGATTTCAGATAAAAAAAAAAAAAAAACGTTACCAATTGGTTAATTTTTGGAGACTTCTTTGCATTTATTTTATTTCTGAGACCATATTGTCACTGCAAAGAATTCAGTGACCTTTTGTACGGCAAACCTGAACTATTATGAGGAACTGTGTATCCTAGTTTCAAAATAAACGGAGTAAGTTTTGATTTTTTTAAATATAAATTTTTGTTTTCATTTTTAAGTTTTTCGTTTTTATAATTTTATAAATTCCAAAACTTCTATTTTTGCCTTTCTTTTCTTTTTAAAAAGAAAAATCATTTTTGTGTTTTTAAATTGCATTTTAGTTTTGCTGGCAAAGAGACAATATTTTCCTTCAAATTAAAACAACCTTTTTGCGGTGTTAACTAATAACTAATAAAATAGGGAGAATTCCAATGTAGGTGTGGTAAAATCCTCCCACGTGGAAGAGCATTTTGTCAGCCATGAGATTAAAATTGCGCGGTCTTTATCAGTTTGTTTAACCTAAAAATACATGCACACAACTATAATCTCTTGAAATAAAAAGAGAAAAAATTATCATCTCCTTCACATGAAGTTAAGGCATCATTTTTTCTCTTTTAAACCTAAAATTTTCTTAAAAAAAAAAGGGAATTCAGGAACAAAGTAATTTTAACACAGATTCAATTTAGGGAAGTATAGTGATTCTTGTAAAGTATTTTGTTTGAGTATATGGGTTCATGGGATTTTAGCTTTGAAGAGGGATATGAGTTTTTTTTTTCTTTTCTTTTTTTTTTTTTTAATAAAGGAGATTGATGCGAGGTTTTAAAAAAGGGGGTTTGACATAATACATGGTAAATAAAGGGATAACAGATACTGCAATTGAAAAAAAAAAGATTAGTCTAAAGTTTACTTTTGTAGATACAAGAAAAAAGCAATGGATTTGTAAAAAGTATTAAACTAAGAATTGCTTAAAAAATCTTTTTCTTTACGACAACTGACATAAGAAGATAGCTGAAGAGAAAATCAATTCTAGATATATAAATTAAGAGCAAAATAAATTCTTTTCTTAGCAAAAAAAAAAAAAAGACAAAAAAAATCTGATATACAACCCCTCTAACTGTATCTATCTAGCCCTTTTAATGTTTTACAACTTTTTCTCTCAAATTTTTGATATGATTCTTAACTCCAAGGTCTTGATCTTTTATCACCTTATATCCCATAAAGACACCCAAAAGCTATCTTCAAGTCTCTGTTGTTATCACCATTTTGTTATTTTTTTTAGCAAGATGAAGATTCATTTACTCCTTGTTTTTTAATTTTTCATTTACAAGAACATAACAATCAATAGGAACCAAAAATAAATTTTCAAAACATTAACGGAGCCAAAAAAATCCTGTAAATGAGAAATGAGTTGCAGATCAAAAGAAGGGTAGACGTAATATGAGATAGAGGATAAAGTGATTTTTTTTTCTTTTGTTTATGTTTTTAACAGAAATATATTATGGTAAGGTAAATTCCATTAAGAGGACTAAATTTGGAAGCTTTGATCATTTAATAGCCGTTGGATTCACTAAATAAACCCTTTTATCTGTAGGAGGGATTTTGCTCCTCTTATATTGGAATTCCCCAATAAAATAGTCTTTTTTTAGCAATATTGAATAAAATGGAGAATACTCTTATTCTTAACAATATTGAATAAAATAGGGAATATTTACTATTTCTCACAAAGTAGAAAAAACGTACCTAACAGATGCCAAAGAATCAACGGCTTGTTCAACTTGAGAAGATTCGTATTGATCATACCAAGACCACCTTTCTTCATACTTTGGAGCTGAATCTTGCACGGGGAAATTTTAGCCATTGTCTGAGAAGCTAGCAAAGTAAAGCTCAAAAGATTTCCAGATCTCGGAGGTAGTTTTACAAGTCCATACGATTGATTGTACGAGTCAAAAGACCTTGACATATTGAAGACAGTAACCACGAAACTACGAGTTGATCAAGTTGTTCCCAATTCAAGAACTCGGGATTCAATTTTCCTTAAGCTCGATCAATGTCAGTGACGAATTTCAAGGGAACCAAATTAGGAGAATCTTCAACAATGTGGTGAAGCTCGTGACTTTTAATGGTGACATTGATCTGTTGACGCTAGAGAAAAAAATTGCCAATATTGACAACCTTCACGAAGATGGAATGTCGAGACAAAATGCACGGAAGACGAAAATCCAAAGAAGAATCCGCCAATATGGATAAGTGAAAGAGCTTAGATACCTTAGTAGGAAAATAGAGACTGATGAGTATTGAATTTGCTATAACTTCTCAGGAACGAAATCAGTAAAATAACGTAAATACGATTCAAGGTTTGTACCTCTAGGACTAGTACATGTCTCATAACTGACTAAACAACTATAACCACCAAGTGATTAATTATAATTGATATTAACAACCGGAATAATCGTAGTGAGGGTGTGGTCCAGGTTGGCATAACCGTAGTGAGGGTGTTTGTGGTCCAGGTCAGTAGAAAATAAGCCTTCATATTAAAGATTCCAAATATCAACTCATCAATCGAACCCATCCACGGTGTACCTCATCACTAGGCCACTCCACTCGATGATTTAACAATCAAGTATTAGTTAATTAGCATGTACGCATATGTTATGTCAAAATATATAACAGAGTACAAATACTTATTAAGGATTAAGAGTAAAACTATATACATAAGATGTACACTTTGTCTATCTATTATGACGACTAACACCTGAAATGAGAGAAATAAGGGTGGAGCATTCATATAGTCAATAGAAATTCAATTATTTTTTTTAAATGGATGCAATTTTATCAAACTTACATGGTTAATAACTTTTCCAAAATCTATTTATAAACTAAGTTTATAAAATAATTGATATCTGAATAATCTCATATTGAAAACTTAAACTGAATCTACATAATTATGCATATCATAAACCAACCAAGTATATAAGTAAGTTCTTATCCTCCCACCACGACCTTGTAATACCTCTGTAGCAAAGGTACCCAGTATCCTGATACTATCCGTACGTATTTCAGCTAAAAATCTGTGTAAGGGCCTAGGTCTTTCACCTAGTACTGCAGCAATTTGCCAGCAATCTAAACTACTATGATGCAATAATAAAACTCAAGTGTGTGATCCTATGGTATGTACAACATGTAACCGTTCACAATAACCATGCATCTAAGAATCAAATCATACTTTAAAATTCAACTTGGCATTATTCTGGGTTTTACTGTAATATCGATAGCCCTCTGCTATATTACCTGATAATCACAATTTAAAGAAAATATGTATATGAAATCCACAGTTCAATCCTAGTATAATCTAATGTATTTCCATAACTTTATAAAACCATCGCATGAACCACAATTTTTCATAAATCAATTATAATATAATTACAAATCTAAAACAAGTATAAAACCATGTAATTAAATCCTTTACCTTAATATGTTAGCTATACCAAGTTAACGACGCTCGAAGAAAACTCCCGTTAGTCACTTAGGTGCTCGAACGGTTATTTCGGAATCCCAATAAGTTCACTTGAAAAAGCGTCTTTTTCAACCGAACCTCGGATTGAGAAAATGAGGTCACTATTGGATTCACAACACCCAAAAATGCAAGGTTAGATATATAATTTGTTGAAAACGGATCTCAAGATGGGACCCACCCCGTGACATGTAAAACAAAACTATTCATGAGTCTTGGAATTTGTATCACTTCAAAACGTAGCGATATTATATATCAAAACTCATTTCTCGACCTTACTAAATCCAAATTTGAATTCAAAATTCAATTTCTAGATCCTGATCTTTAAACGGGCCTTAAAATCCCAGAATTTCAAAAATGTCTCTTTTTAGAATTAATTTGAAAAATGTCTACTTTTTCCAAAGTATTTAGAAAAATATCATCTTTGTTGATTATTTACAAAATTATTATTTTCTTGAAATATTTTAGAAAATATCATCATCACAGATTTATTTAAGAAAATATAACCTTCGAAGATATTTTAAAAAGTATCAACTTCACTGATTATTTGTAAAAAATGTCATTTTGGTAATAATTTTTCCGAAAGGAACAGTTTTTTAAATCTCAGCCCAAGTCCCAAACTGAAAAATAACAGACTTTAGTCCAAAACTATGTAGTTTTGTAAAAATATTACTTTTTGTTTTGAATTAGAAAAATACCATATTTTTTAAGTTGAAAATTAATATACTTCTGGATATCATTTTTACTTCTACCAACCGTAATTATTCATGATTTTTAACCCTCTTTCACCTCATATAGTTACCTCGGGTAAAGTAATTATCTAATGAAAAAATTATAAAAATATCATTTTTTTACAAACTTTGGTAAAATGACCCAACAATGAACGGCCAAGACCGGTCAGAAAATGACGGTAAAGACGAGATGAATCTAATGGTGCTGGAGGTTAGTCAGACTGAGATCTGACGGAGCTCTAGTGGCCAAAAATATTCGCCGGAGGCGGAATCTTTGGAGGCTTGTAACTCTGGCATCGGGCTCGGTTTCTGGTGTGGCTAGCGGCATTGGCTCCGCCAGCGGCTACTCTTCCTTGTGAGTTGGAGCTCTGCCTGATGGAAGTGGCATACATCGGCAACTGGACTGAACATTTCAGACATTTTCTCCCTCTCTTTTAAGGACTTGTGTATTGAAGATGTGAAATGAGCGGCTTTTAAGCAATTTTAGGGTACTGTAGCACTCAATAAATGATTCTATATTTGTCATACTTATTAGTAATAGAAGAAGTTTTGCAAAAAAATAAAAAAAATAAAAAAATAAAAAAAGAATGTTCCTTTTTTCACTTTGCCATCATAATGTTGTTTAATCTTTTGTTTGATATTGTTATTCTTATTTTGAAGATTGTTCAATTATTAATTCCTCTACATCTCCTTATTGCATAACTTGTCATACTATTCTTTACATTGGGAGAAAATTATTTATGTATTGACCTTTCATATACTTTTGTCATGAATTCAAATAGAGAGAATCTTCCAGCATTTAAAAGAATAATTGATGGGGTGCATGGTATAGTATTATAGTTAACCTTCAGAAATGGAGTTGGGGATGAAGATAACAATTGAAAATTTATCCGCAATCTACTTTGTTGTCATTCCTATGTATATGGTACCATGATTAAGATATATAAACAATCTAAAAAATGACATTCAATAATGCAATAACCTCAGAAAAGGTAATTATGCATAATGTCAGACCTATATCTAGCCCATCAATGATTAAGTACCACCCATTTCTAGCCCACCATTGAACGAGTTCCATCTATCTAATTTAAATAAATTGATAAAAAATCAAAATCTCTCTTTTACTTTTATTTTCATTTTTATTTAAGGAAACTCACATTCTTCTTTTGAAAACTAAGATAAGATATCCCCAAGGTTTAGAAAACATGAAAAAACTCCCTTTGATTTGATAGTTTATGGGGAAAAAACTTTCATTTTAAGGATTAACATATTAACACTTGAAGCCATTCAAACTAGAATATATGGATAAAAAATAATAATTTTAAAATTCAGTACAACAAAAAAGACCTTTCACTTTTCACGGCGCCCCCAAAAAGGCCTTGATTCCAGGTGCAGTAATAGGCCCCGGTTACCAAGGTGCTTATAAGGCACCGTGGACGACCTTTCACAATGCCTGTCAGGCATCTTGGTATCAGGATACCAAGACACCTGATAGGCAGCATGATACAAAGATGTCTGACAGGCGCCATGGAGGGTCTTCTATGGAGCTTTATAAGTGCCTTGGTATCTTGGCCTTAGTAGACCTACCAAGGTGCTTTCTGAGCTCTACCAAGATGCTCAAATAGTGCCTTGGTATTCTAATAGACGTTATTTTTTAAAGCACTCTATAAGCATTATGGTACATATTTTAAGGAGATATTTTTAATATATTTATCTATACCCCCTTGAATTTTATAAATATAATCAAAATTCATTATATATACCAAATATTTCAAATAAAATGGGTATAAATATACATTTACATACTAAGATTAAATAAAAATTACAAGCTTAACAATATAATCATAGTCTATAATATAAAAGTAAGTAGATTGTAAGTAAATTAACATAGTAGAATTACTTAGCATAATAACTTGATCATGATCATATCCATATAGTCTATAAACTAAGTATATATATTAGTTTTCTTGACCAAAATAACATGATCATCAAAGATTATATAATTTAAATGAACAAAGATTAAGAACCTCAAATGAGAAATAGTATTAGTTCTTCGACTCACTCTTCAAGAAATTCATTGATATCATCCTTGGTGTAGAAATTTTATCGATTAAACTGTAAATTCAAACACTTTATTTGTTAGAAAGTGATTAATCAAACTCTAAATTAGAAGAGAGCTAATAAAATATCTAGTTACATACCATTGTGATAAATGATTTAACATTGACTTGTTCAATGATTTCTCTCCTAAATTTACATATATAAAATCTGCATTCAACACTTGTCGGTTGTCTTGGGTACTATACATAAGATTCGAAAACATAAGTAATTTTAACTAATCTTCTATCCAACAAGTGTTATTAGTTAAAGTTTAGCACCTATATTAACTTATAAACTGGACCATTGGTCTTCTTTTCTTCCCTTTTTCTGTATTCTATATGTTGAATGTACTTTGAATTAGAAACGTACAAATACAAGAAATAAAAGAATAGCAATAGCAACTATAAATAAAAATACCATAAAAAACTGAATTATAACAAAATAACTATTAAAAAACTTACTCGATCATTGTTAAACTAATTTCCTCACGGAGAGTTAAGTTGAGAGGATCTAGAAACCATATGTAATCTTTGAGAGGATAAATTATAAGCAACATCCAATATTCTCTACTCATAAAATTGATGATAAAGATTATTAATAATGTAACAATTAACTTCATATCCAAAATAGTTAATATGACAATTTGTTAAATTTAAAATCTTACTCATGATTATAAGGTGTAATAAGAAATTGATGTTCATTCTCCATATATAACATCTGAGTTACTAAACTTATAGCACGATCCTCACGTAGACCATCTTCTGTAGCAACTGCACTAGAATCCATGAACATATACCTATCTTGATAGCCATATTACGTCACTAAATAGTGTAAATACCTACAAGTATAAAATTCAACATGATTTAAGTATTGTATTATATAACTGTCAATTATAGACACATGTTTATATATGAAGTGCTATATATATGGAAAAAAATATACTTCTTACCTTATGTATAATGTAATAGGCACGGCTCCAATCTTTTGCATCGTGCAAAAATTAATTATGTCTTCTTTGAACACAGACAAATGAAAAGTTTCTCTAAATACTTCTTTATCAAAGAAAACATGAACAACAACACCTTCATTCATTCTTTGAATGCTATTCAGTAGTAATCTCATAGAAAATGGTGTACCATCAATTCTAAATTTTGTTTGTGTAACAGATTCTACATTCTTTCTTTGTGGATGCACTTGTTCTTGTGTTTGAGATGACTTGGTTATGAAGACTTATTTTTCTCCGTTTGTTGCCTATTTATATCATTAAACTCCTAAAATCAAAATAAATGATGAAATGTTAACAAACAAGTTAATAATTTACATTAGAATTCAATAAAGCATGAATTTATTTGGAAAATAGTTCTGCAAACTAAATTATCTTCGAAGATAATAAGCATCTTAGACCATGCAAGATGCGATCAAAGTGTGTCACCTACCAACCTTGCATCCTCATTTAGATTTGGAATAGGAATTAAGACTTTAGCATCAGGAACAACCTCAACTAATACACAAAAATTATACTTTACCCCACTACTTTGTGTTATTCTTATGTTATCGTGATCTCTTCTACTAAAATGAACATTGTTAACTTGTTAAATATGATATTTAATTACATCTAATAATGGTCCACGTGATATCCATTTCAATGTATTAGATACATTATGTGTTGTATTATTCATTTCAACTACAATCTATTCAAAATATAAAAGTAACAATTAGAAAACCCAACGTGTGAGTACTCATGCTCTAAAATAGGAGAAAAAAATGAAATGAAACTATTAATTATAACTACTAATTGGAATTACCTGTTTACGAAACTAACTAATAAAAGTTTGATGATGTTAATCATGGATCCACTTATCTCTTTTTGATTTCATTCGGAATTGTATTTTGATCTAATTTATATGCTCTCTTCATCAAATCATCTCCAAAATAAACCATTATTATTTAGAATTCAACATTCGATCAATAAAATTCTAGTTCACAATAAAACTTACTCGATGAAAGGTTGGACTTCAGCTATATTTTGTAACACGGTACGATATGCTTTGTCTAGTTATTCTCATTTAACTGTATAGATGACAAAACCACTTATGCTTTTATTAATATTTGAAAATGTAGGTACTTTGATAGATTCTACATTTTCTAAATACTCAAAACAAAACTCAACAGCTTTTTTTGTGATATAACAATCTATAATGGATCCTTCTAGCCGACTTTGATTTCTAACATATCATTTTAGAATTTTTATGTATCTCTGAAATAGATACATCTATCTAAAATAAACTAGACCACATAGTCTCACATCTCTAACCAAAAGTATAGTAAGAGATATCATTATATCAAAAAAACTAGGAGGAAAAAACTGCTCGGACATGCACAATATTACAACGAATTCATGTTATAGTTCGTCTAACTTGGATACATCGACTATCTTAGAAATTTTTTTATTAAAAATAAGCATAATTTGGTTATTGCATATCAAACATTTTTAGATAATACGAACTAGATCGCTATAGGTAGTAGATGTTGCATTAGTGTATGACAATCATGAGATTTAAGTCCAACTAGTTTCAAATTGTTCATATCCACTAATGTTCTAATATTAGAAGAATAGCCTTTAGGAACCTTCACATTAAATGAGGATTGATACAATTGATATTTTCCCTCCTTTTTCGATGTGAAGTAAGCATGGGATAAATATGTTCACTTCTCTCCCACTCTAGGAGCTAACTTTTTTTGAATACCCATGTCAACAAAATCTATACATGCACCAATTCTATTCTTATTCTTCCTTAGAATATTTAATAACGTTCCAATTATACTATCACATATGTTTTTTTCAATATGCATGATATCTAAGTTTTGTCTCAGAACTAAATATTGCTAATACTCTAACTCAAAGAATATGGATTTCATCTTCCAACAACTCTTCGGTATTTTTACAAACTTCGCATTACTTCGTCTTTTTCTTTTCTTATTGATATCACTTATTTTATCCTTTTCAAGTCTAAATTCAAGCTTAGAGACTATTTCTAGTATCTCTATCCCAATTATAGGTTATGATGCTAATTCAAAATCTTGAGAACTATTAAATACTTTTTTCCAATTTTTGTATATATTTTTGCGAGGTAAAATCCTTTTATAGCCCATATAACTTAATTTTCTAGCATGTGTTAAAGAACTGATAACTTGTTTTCTCATCACAAATAGGATATGCTTTATATCCTTTAATGAAAAACTCAGACAAATTCTCATATGTATAGAGGTCATTGATTGCCCATAGTAACACAACCTTGAGAGTGAAATATTTATCCTTATATGCATCATAGATTTTGATACCATCATTCCACAAACTATTCAAATTATCAATTAACGGGGTTAAATATACATCAATATCGTTACCAGGTTGTTTAGGTCTTAATATTAACATTGTAAGAGGTGTAAACTTTATTTTCGTATTCAATCATGGAGGAAGATTATAGACTATAAGCATTATAAGCTAACAACTTTATTTGCTACTTAGAGTTGAATGAGGATAAATATCATCCACATATAGACCAAGATTAAGATTTCTTGGATCACTTCCAATAAAAGGCCATTTGTAGTCTATTGTTTTCCAAGCCGGTAAATTAGCTAGATGTCTAAGTTTACCATCTTATTCGCATGCTATGTTAAATTTTTAGCATACTCACGGTTTTTGAACAGATAGGTAAAATGAGGAGTTGGAGAAATATACTATAGAACCTTAGTAGGGGTTCTAACTTTTATTTCTTCAGAATTCTTATTCTATTGCCATCTAGGCTTACTACATACTGGATAAGAAATTGCATCTATAAATTTCTTTCGATATAAAATACAATCATTTAGGCAAGCGTGAATTTTCTCATATTGTATACCTAATGAGCATAAAGTCTTTTTGGTCTCATAAAAGGAAGGTGGATTTTCATTATCATTTAGCAACATCTCTCATAGTAAAACTAATAAGTCTGAAAAGCTCTTATGACTCTATCCATATCTTACTTTCAAATTATACAATTTCAATAGTATAGACAACGTTGTAAATTTCATGCAACCTAGATATACTGGTTTCTCAGTATCATTAAGTAATGATTGAAACTTAATAGGATTTACATCTCTTTCATACTATTTATCATTGATGAGTGATTAATTCACTAACAAATCAAGTATCATTCAACTCAATTGTAAGTTCTCAAGTATTTTTATTGGTTTAATGTGTTTTTACTTTGTTTTTATAGTTCTTATTAATTAATGAGAATCAAGAAAAATTGGTGACAAATATGGATATTTCAACTATTTGAATGAAATTCAAGTCTGATACAAATACAACACAATAAAAATCAAACAAAATAGAGTTAAAAAAAAAAAGAAATGGCACCCTCGAGATGAAAAGCTATAGTTTTGAGTTCCAAAGCCAAGAGCACTTCTAGAAGCTAGAGCACCGCGACGCTTACCAAGGAACACCGCGGTGCATAGCATCCGAAAGCGTATTTTTAGTGAGTTTTTAGGGCTAATCTGAACCATTGATGTCATATGATTGAATGGTTGATTTTCCATATGACCTAAGTCACCTTGGAGCCCCTTAAACATCCTTAAGTCTCCAGTTGAAGTTTGGAGAGTTGGAGAGGAAACACACATTTGAAAGCTCAAAATTTCTAGAGAAGAGGAACTTGGAGCTAAAATTCTTGGAGAGGATGCTTGAGAGAGTAGCTTGAAGAGATTGAAGGCTTGAAGTTCTACCTCTACAAAAGAGTTTTTCTCATTCTCTTTCTCATCCTAATCTCATTTGAATATTTGTATTATGCTTGATTTATGACTATATTTGGATATATGAAATTCTTGTTGAGATTAGTATTAGATTCTCCTATGTTGTATTAATTGTTATATGCTTGGGGTATGATGTAACTTAAACTTTGATTCTATATATTTATTTTCAATATATTCTTTGATATTGTTCTTAAATTTATTTATGCTATTCCATGCTTAATGTCTCTCAACTACTTACCTACTAGTTGGATGATTTGGTTTCTAGAATTCAGCATTTGAGAAAGAGAATTATAGAAACAATCATAGGATAGTATAATCTAGGACTTGTAGAGTTTGAGAGAACCTATAATTTCTTTGAAGCCATGATCAAAGAATCATTGAATATAATAAATTTTTAATTTCTAAGTTCGGAATAGAGATATTGGAACCGGGATTTAGGAATAATTTCACTCGGCACTCAAGAGAGGGAGTAGAAATATCTTTGGGTTCATAGCTTATGAACAAGGAATAATTGATTAGAATACAATTAGTAATCAAAAGACATAGTTGAGAGTTAAGTTAATTCAATCCCCTAGTACATTTGTGCGTAGAAGTTTTCATATTTTATTTGTATAGTTATATTTTTATTTGTATTTATTTAAATTATAAATTTATTTAATTTAGTTGCCTAGATAAAATTAGGTTACGATAATTCTGGTAATTAACGATAATTTAACATCCAATTGCTTATGGGATCGACAACTCTATACTTATTATTTTATTACTTGATTACAACCCATGCACTTGCGATTAATTTACATATATGTATTTTTAGATGTAACAATCATCAATCATTTCAAAAAGATCATCATTAAAATCTAACCTATAATCATCTCTTATACTCTTTTTCGAAGAAAATCTGGTAATTGGAACTTTTTCACTATGCCAAATTCATTACTTATAACTCTGATCTATTCCATTGAAATATAAGTATTCTTTTATTTTTTTAACAACTATCTTTTGCAAATTTCCATATTTAATGGCGGCACAGAATTGAATTTGAATCTTTGATATTTTCAATAGCAAACTCCAAAAAGCTATCAACTTCTTTTTTATACTCGGTCGATAATCTATCCGCCAACATCCATTCCTTATCCATTCTATGCATAATTGAAAAAAAAACCTTAAACAACTGATATAAAAAACTAACTACATTGTGTACCACAAAAAATTGTACATAATCTCCCTTATTTCTAGTATTAACTAATTGAGTAACTAAAATACCGATTATACATTAACTCTTATTTCAAATTATTCTCATATTTCTAAGTACTACCAAAATGAGAATTTAATTTATTTCTTAAATAGTCTCCTTTGTTACAAACAAGTTACCAATCAACCAGATATAACATATGACAAAATAACATTAACACAAATAATATACTCAAACAATCCTACACAATTATAACATCATTATATCACCATAACGTACAATTTCTTATATGATATCATATATCATCTAATTTAAATTTTCCAAAACAATAAGAAAAAATGAATGTAGAAAGCGATGTAAGTTAATAAAAGAAAAAAATTTAGAAAATATATCTCAGTTTGCTCAATTTGCTAATTTATAAGTAATCTAAGCACTCTAACTTATACTAAAACCTATACACAAATTAAAATGATAAACAAAATTCAATATCTAATAATCTACAACACTTTAAAATTGAAAATTCATATATTTAAAATAAGTATATATGCAAAATAAGAAGTTTAACAAATAAAAAATGAAGTAGAATTCTACAATAGTAATTTATATTCAACAAATAAAAAATTTTAAAATCTAACATCTCAAGTTAACTTTTCACACTATCTAACACGAAATTGGTAAAAATTGAGAGAGCCTACCTCAATTTCAAACTTTTGCAACTAATGATAAATTTTACATGACTTCACCTATAAAAATTAAAAAATTTGAATATGTAAATTTCTAAAAACTACACAATAATCAATTAAAATTGCATAAATTTATATTAATTGACACTAAGGATGGAAAAAAAAAAACACAACCTAAAATATGATTTCTAGTAAATAAACATGAAATTGATAGAAATTGATATAACACACCTTCAATTTGAATGAACTTACACTTCACGTAAAATAAAAAAAAAAATTGGGTGTATCAGTATATCCAATCAACAAAATAATAAAATATAATATCACAAGTTCGGATTAATTTGCACTTAAATAACAAAATATATCCAAAAAATATGATTCTAGTGTATAAATAGTCTAACTAATACTTACAAGAGTAAAGATTATTAGTATACACTCAAGAGATTCACATTTGATAAATTGGGATTCTAAATATAAATTCTCTCAAATATAATTTAAAACATGAAATTTCTACAAAATAGTTAGTCAAAATCATAGTTAAGACAATGGGTATTCTAATTTTAGTGACAAAAATGAGTTTAAAAGCTTAAGTGTACCCTATTTGCAAGAAAAAAATGGTAAAAATAGGGAAAAAGGGAGAGTTGGTTGCGACTGGAAGAGAAGAAGGCGGTAGAGTGCTCGAATTGGGTTGTCTGGGCTCAGTTTTGGGGGGTTTTATATTAGGCCCCCATATGGCACTGAGAAAAGGCTATCACGACATCTTCTGGGTGCCGTGAACGTGAAATATAATGGCGCCTTTAAGGTACCGTTAATGTAAAGAATACCAAGCATCGTGGTATTGTCTCCGTCTATCACAGTGCTTCTTAAGGTCATGATAGTTACTCTCTTATCACAGCCCATTCATACATGCACCGTGATAGCAAATTTTTAGTGGTGATTTGATTTAATATACAAATTTTCTTTTCTTTTTTTCTTCTTCTAACTTGCTACAAAGTCTATTTTTGCTTCTTTCTTTTAACTCGTTGAAACGGGAGATAATCTCTCTTTGGTGAGAAATTTATTTATTTATTTATTGTTTTTAAATAATCTTTTCATTCAAGAAGGTATAAGTCTATCCAAATCTAAATCTGCGGTGGTTTTAATCCACTCAGATTTTGATATGTGGTGGTTTTTTGTATTTTTTATTGTCATTGTAGTCTATCTAGGACTAAATCTATAGTAGTTTCGAATGGATCTTTTATTTTTGACCGTTTTACTATTGTCATCATCTATATCTATATTACTTTTCACTTAGATTTGGATAGTTTATGTGATCATATTTATCATCTAATAGAATTTAGATTTTAAGCGAGAAACACCAACAACTTATATTTAATGGAGGGTCATAACAAACCAACAAAAATGGAGAGCTCAATTAAAATAGAGAATAATAATGATCCAAATGAGCCCTTTTGTTCTAGATTGATTTCATAAGGATCCTAATATATAAAATCCCTCTTGTGATTTTAATTAGTTTCTTAGGAATGTTAGTTTGTACCCAAAAGCTGTTGATAGATATTATGCTATTTTTCTATTATTAACGAAAGAAAGAATTTTCTTTCACAAAATAATAATAATAATAATAATAACAATTTTAATGTTGTTGAACATAATCTAGCATGTTTAGGGAAAATATTATAGTAAAACTTGTGTTCTACGAATTTTAACAAAAAAACAACGTGTACTTTTGAAAATATGAGAGAACCCATGTACTTGAGTTTTTTCATTTAAGAAAAAAAATTATAACTTAGTACGGCATGTTATCATTTATCGAGTAAAGATCATTAAATAAGTACAAATAAGATATCTTTATTAATAGTGATATTTGGAAACATGAGTAGGAAATTCTAGTATAGATAATCTGCTAATGGTTAGGGTTTCAATTATTTTAATCTTGTCGAATGGAGGGGAGAACTAATATCCATTTTTTCTTTTGATAGTAAATAGGAGAGGAAGGGGTGACCATAAGCCTTTTAACCTTGCTTACGGGAATATTTGCTTAAGACCCTTTAGATAGGAAAAATTGATAGAAAAAATAATGTAGACTTTAATTTTTCTATGTATACACACTTATACATAAAAGTAGATATGTTCTTTTGTTTTTGAAAAGAATAAAAGAGTAAATGGCACAAATGATCCCTTGACTATCTTAGTACTGCCGATTTGGACCCTGTATTTTCAATTTTGGCCCATAAAGCCCTAAACTTTCATTTTGTCGGCAAAGCTATTCAAAGATGCAGATTACCAAGAATCACTCTCTCCTTTCCTCTTTTCCCTCATTTTCTTTTCTAATAACCAGTATGAATCCTTTTATTCTTCTTCTAACCTACTGGAGAGGGAGATCTTTTAGATCTTTCTCTCCCATGGAGAGTTTCATAATTTTTTGTTTTATTTTTTGTTCTGTCTTTTGGTTTCTCGCATTTTTACTTAAAAAGACAAAAAGAAAGATTACAAAAATATGGTGAGTCAGTTTGTTTCCAATTTTCGTAGCCTTTTTTAGAAAAATACCACCTCTTAAAATATTTTAGAAAAATATCATTTTAAAGAAACGGTTATTAGTTACTAGTATTTGAAAACTGATTATCAGTTACTAGTTATATACTAATTATAATCATCTTAGTTACTAGTTACAAATGCTCGAAAATTGGTTATTGGTTACTAGTTATTATTTTTAAAAAATAAGACTTTTCTAAATACTTTATTTATTTAAAATGGCATTTTTTTTTAAAAAATGATGCCAGATCTTATTAAAAAATGAGCCAACGTAAATTTGCATTTCTCTTCTAAAATGACACTACATGGCCTAACTTTCTCATGTCATTTTCCCTTTTTTTTCAATGGCTCTTCTTTAAATAGAAACTGTAGTAGGCATCTCTTTTTTACACTTTATTTCAATCAATGTCATTTTTTTAATAATTAAATAGCCAAATATATGTAGTTTTACATTTGGTATATCCACTTATATACCAAGTTTAATTTATTACTGTGTATATTTAATTTATTACTGTGTATATTATTTTTTGTATTAGATTTAGCTTTATCATATTTTACACTTTGTATATTCACTGCTATATCGGTCATTTTGTTATTAGCTTATTTTTTCTCTAATAGTAATGATCATTAGTCAAAAGTTTTATTAAAGAACTCAAGAAAATGTCATAAAATCATTATATTAGTCCTAGAAAAATCATAAATTTACAATCATAACTATAATATCTACTTGTTACTAATAATGTGACACTCTTTTAAAAAAAAAAAATAAAATTGTGACACTCTTAGGGCTTGTTTGGATACACTATTATTTTCTATTTTTTGTTCAAATAAACAAAAATTTACAATTTATTTTTTTGGAAAACATGCTTGGTAACATTGTTTTTGTTTTCTATTTTTAAAAATTATAAACAAAATTTTAAAAAATAATCCAATTTTTTTTTTTAAATAAAAAGTATAAAAAGAAAGTGGTATATTTTAACTGAAATTTTTTAAGTGGTATTTTTGTGAATAAATTTTTAGAAGTGATATTTTTCTAAATAATTTTTTAAAATAGTACTTATTGGAACGCGATAGTGTTTAGCATCTTATGATCCTCCAGGTTATAATGAACGATTAATAAACTTTCAATTATATTTCTATTTGAGTCTTTGTATATTTATTTATGTGTGATCATGTGAGAAGACTGTCCTTCCATTCCTCAATTTGGCAACAAAGGACACCATCAACTTGGGTTCAATGGCTGTTTGTCATATCATGGGGTCAAAATGTTTAGACGTTAGGTTTTCAAATTAGTGTTGTTAAGTTCAGTCATTGCATTTACTTATTTGTCTAATCTCTTTGTATATTTGTTTAGACAATTTGTTTTTAACTGTTTCGTGTGTTAGTTAGTTTGTCAAGTCAGTGCATATGGTCTAGGTCTTAAGAGTTGTGTGTTTAACTAGTTTGTATATTATGAGCTTGTCTCATTTGTGCGTTAGAATATTTTTTCAAGATGGGACTTTTAGATCCAAGTTATAAATTTCATTATAAAGTTTGTCTCATTAGTGTTTTTGAATATTTTGTTAAGATAGGACTATTATATTTGAGTTTATGAATCTAATTAATAAGTTTGTTTCATCAGAATATCTAAATATTTTGCCAAGACAGCACATTTTATATCTTGTTTATTATTTCAAAATATCCTTGTTGTCCGTTTTAATCTCTTTGTACTTAAAGATGGTACTTTTAGATCAAAGTTATAAATTTCATTATAAAGTTTGTCTCATTAGTGTTTTTGAATATTTTGTTAAGATAGGACCATTATATTTGAGTTTATGAATCTAATTAATAAGTTTGTTTCATCAGAATATCTAAATATTTTTGTCTATTCTAAATATTTTGTCAAGACAGAACATTTTATATCTTGTTTATTATTTCAAAGTCCGTTTTAATCCCTTTGTACTTACCTATATAGATAGGAAGTTTCCTTTTCATAGGGCTATCTCTCTTATGCATTATAAGATATATCTTGAGAGGCTCTTTTGCTTGAAAAGTAAGAAGAAATTTATTATAGTTTACTTGTATTTCACTCCAAGTTTCTTTTTCATTCAGTCTAGCTATTGAATTTATTTGGATGGTAAGATCCATGGTAACCTGAGTACAAAAGGGATCTTGTGTATTTGTGCTGGAGCTAGCAAGCTTGAAAACAATAAGAGTCTAAGGGAGTCTAAGGGATTTTAGTGACTTTTTCACTTGTGAGAGTTTGTGATTGACTTGAACACGAGAAGGATCTTGTATATTTATGCTGGAGCTAGGAAGCTCACCTACAATAGTTGAAGGGAGTTCGACATTTAGATTGTAAAGTACTTTCACGAAGGAAGCAAAAGTACAAACCTGAAGCAACTATAAAAAAGTTTTAGAATTCATTGTATAAGACTTTGTTTGTATTTCTATTTTGTGTATAATGAATTATTGCTAATCAGAATTGGTCTCGCTGACGTAGACACAAGTACTAAATTACGATAAAATCTCATGTATCCCTCTTTTTTTGTTTTTGATTTCTACTTATTTGTTTTAATTTTTTGCAAATCTGGAAATCTGACAAAACAATAGAGTATCCTAACTTAATAGCTGGTATCAGAACAGATATTGCTTGTTATATTCAGTGAGAATTCTGGGATTTTAAGTTATGTTATTCTGTTCTTTGTATTTTTGTGTTGTTTGTGATTTTCTTTTCATCTATAGACTAGTTTCATGAACCTCTAGAACACCATTGTTAGATGGGTCAAATTATCCATATTGGACGGATAGAATGAGGGCCTTCTTAAAATCCACAGATGAACGAGTTTAGACCTCAATCATCTAGGGATGGTCATCTCCCAACTGTAGCTGATGATAATGATAATGTAACTCTTAAAACTGAAAATCAGTGGTCTATTGATGAATTTAATCCTGCTAATTTGAATTCAAAAGGGATGAGTGCTAGTAATGTTTCTTAATTTAAAGTTATCTCAAATTGTACTGTTGCGAAAGATGCTTGGGAAAAATTGGAAAATAAAAATCAAGGAACAGACTCTGTGAAGTAATCCAGGCTAAGAATGCTTAATAGTGAGTTTGAAAATTTACAAATGTTTGAAGATGAAACTATTTCAGTTTTTAATTCTAAGATTTGTGATATATTTCAAATGAATCTTTTGTGTTATGAAAGACTCACTTTAATACTATGCTGGTTGAGAAAGTTATCAGGTTTTTACCGAAATGAATTAGAAAAGTGTAGGAAACTGGAGGAAATAGACTTCGATGAACTCATAGGTTCTTTAATTACCTATGAGTTGAACTTTTAAGAATTGAGATAAAAAGAAGAAGAGTTCTGGTGTTTTTTCGAAGATAGCTGAGGAGATGGAAGATTTGACCATCAAAAGAGCTAAGAGTATAGAAGCTGAAACTCTAGCTATGCTGACTAGAAAATACTCTGAATTTCTTAAGAAAAACATGAACAGAGGAGTTTCTGGGCAACAGGAGCCTAGAAGGTGCTCAACTCAGTCTCAAGTGATTAATCCCAGTACCATATTTGACAAAGACTCCAACAATAAATGGAAAGCAGTTCAATATAAAGAGTGTGGAGGTTTCGAACATATTCAGGTAGAATGTGCTAATATCATCAAGAAGAAAGCAAATACTATGAATGCAATCTAGAGTGAAAAGTGAAGAAGAAACAGAAGAGGAAAATGAGGACTATGGTGTGACAAAAAACTTTGCTGCATTTACTGCAAAATCCAAAAAAGTAGGTCAATATTCAGACATTCACTCTAACTGTTCTGACAGTGATCTATCAAACAATAAGAATGAAATCTCATTCTCAGATATTGATCATCAACAAGATGCCTATCAGAATATGTTTGATCAATGACCGAGGATGAAAAACAAAGTGAGTGTCCAATAAGCTCAAATTTTGAGTCGCAAGGAGGACAAAGAGAGCTAACTGACTTAAGAACTAGACCACAATATTCTAAGGACCAACTTGTTCAAAAACAAAAGGAGTTAGATGAATCTAAGGAGATGATCCAGTACCTAACCAAATTAATTTTCTGAAAAACTGATCGTGATACTTGGAGCTGGACAAAAGCGAACTTATAAATCGGGTCTGGTTACAAGGTGAATCTTCATAAATGCAAAAAGATTACTACAATCCAATCCTTGTGGTTTCATAAGGAAGCTCAAAATTGAAATTGGTGAGGATTCAAAGCCTCATCCTCAGGTGAGTCCTTTCATTTCAACTTGTTATTTTTGTGGTAAGGCAGGTCATATCAGACCCAAATATTTCAAGCAAAGAAAGTCACTTAGAAAGGGAACAAGAATGAACTTGAAAAATAGTATGAAAATTGATAGAAAACAGAAAAATATTTGGCTTCCTAAACTAGAAATATATCTTGTTGCAGACACATCTCTAGTTGCTTATAATTATGAAAATTAGTATTTTGACAATGTCAGTGACTTCTGAAAATTTAAAATTCAATTATGATTTTAAATTTTAATTATTCTTAATCTAAAATCTTTCTGTACATTACCATGTCAATTTTAATTTTAATCTATAATTTTTTTAACAACTTTAATTTGAAATTATTGTGTAGTATGACATCAATTTAATACATGAAAATATCACGTATTACCATGTCATTTTAATAATGAGAAAATAGAATGAGAATAAAAAAATGAACTAGAACAAGAAAGTAAGAACTAATTAATGGAATGTGATTAGAAAAAAAAAATCCAATTAGTAGGCAACAAAGAGGTCACCTATCATTTAATCGATGAATCAATTTCTCTATTTATAACCATTAAATATCTTAGATTTTTTTGGTACAATGACTCAATTTCTTATGTAGCCGTTAGTTAAAAATCTGACTATACCATCGATCGGTATATAATAGAATAATAACAGATATGTATATAATACCATATAAGGATATATACATACATATAGATGTATGTATCTATATCTATATCATTTATTAGAAGCAGGGATGACCTCTTAATTTTTCTTACTTGGTTGAACCATAGCAATTTATTTTTGTTTTGATCCAAAGGTTTGAAATAGTCCACCTCAAAAGCTTCTCTTTTACACACTAACTAACACCTACGTTCATTTTCTTCTCACTTGTTCTCTCTCTTCCAACTTACCGAGTAGTTATGTCAATGGATGGGAAATTAGCCAAAGATTCTGATCTCTCCTTCTTTGATACATTCTTCTCTAATCTGTCCCTCCTTCACTTCTTATTTTTCTTTAGATGTTGTTCCTCTGCTTTCTAATTTTTCTTCGGGAACGACAGCGACGGCTTCGTCTGGTATTCTTGTGCTCAACTGGTTCCGAGACGAACGAAAGCGTCGACTGAGTTGAAGACGCGAATTCTGTTGTCTGCATGTATCTCTCAGCTCTTGCCGAGTCTTGACCCATCTTAATCATTTTCTTTTTCTCTCCACGTAATTTTTTTTTTTTTTTTTTTTTTTTNTTTGTTTTCTTTTTCCCAGGAACCAATCCTTATTCTAATCTTTATTTTCGTCCTTGTTCCTTCTTGATAACGCACTCAAAATCCTATCTTGATTGCTACTCGCTTATTAGTCCTTGAGCTTGTTTTCATATTTTCGTGTGGATATTCGTGAGCTATTGAAACAAATTATCATATATATATATATATTTATATACTAATTACTGATAATGTTTCATTGAACTAGTTTTATGTTGTATGTTTATTAAAGAAAAGAAAATCATAAATATTGGATTTGACCATTACTTTTTTTTTTTTTTTTTTTTTAAGTAAAGTACCGGCCCAACGTTTTTAGGCACATTAGAAATTGATATTCAAATCTCTGGAGAAAACAAAGAAGCATATCTTCTCCTTTGTGATATATGTCTCTGAAGTTTTTTTTTTTTTTTCTTGACACTTTTGTGATATATAAGAATTTACATTTAATTTGACATAATTTTTGGTTATATATATATGACCTTACAGTTTATATTTTTGTTAATTTATGTGATTTTGTTAACGAATACTATGCTTGATAGATTCATACCAAACCGATCAGCAATAGGTTTGCTTGTACATGTTACTTTTTGACTGAAGAAAGAAAAGGTTAAGGTAAGATTTGTCTGTCACCGAATTTCCACGGTCAAGATATTTAGTAATTTTAAATGAAAACAATAATAAATAATAATTTTTTAGTAATTTTAAGTGAAAATAATAATCAAAAGTAATTTTTTAAAATTTTAGAAAATTAAGTAATTAAAATTTTAAGTTTTAGTTTTTAAAAGTAAGTAAATTCCAAAATCAAGAAACTTGTCCTTAGTTTCAATTTCTCAAAAAAATACTTTTATTTAAAATTTAGAAGAATTTTAATTAATTTATTTATAAATTTTTATTAAATCATAAATTTTTAGTAAAATGAGTCTAGTATCAAAAATAGTTTACAAAAATTATTTATGATTCCAAGTACTCAAATTTGTAGTTTTATTGATCTCATACATCTATTTAGTGAAAAAAAAAATCATTGAACTTGGCTAGATATTTGAATAAGGAAAGAAAATCAAATAGGATATAGACACCCAACAGGCAAAGGGAACAGGGCTGCAGGCATAAGTAAGCAGCTTTTCTAACTATCGAGAACACTATCTAAAACGCACAAATACCTGAAAGTGAGAGAAAGTAGGAGGGTGAGCACGTGAATGTTTAGTAGAGATTCAATTACAGGTTTTTAATCAAAATAAAATACTTACTTTTAAGGTCCTGCATGTTCAGTAAAATATTCAAATAGTTTTACTGAAATTCTATTGAAATCATCATTCAAGGGTCCAAATATTTTAAACCATTATCTCAAAACAAAATCATTGTCCAATAGTTCAAATATTCTATACTATTATAAAATCTCACATCAAAATCAGTACATATCTGCTTAAGTCAAGTACACAATAAGTAATACAGTCAAAGACATGTCTGAGCAACTAAAAACTAGCGACCGTAAGTACGCAATATAATGTGAGCCACTCAAATGGATTGCTGCACATGTGTACTATGTCCAAAGTGGGGATTATGAGTATGATATGTAGTCCGAGTACCCTAGATAGAGTACTGTAAGTCTAAGTACCTTGAAAGAGTATTGTACGTCCGTCGGTCACGTAAGTATATGTACCATTTTTACAAAGTCATAATCTTTTATCCAACCGAGTTTAGTTCTCAAAACCAAGTTCTCATTCCATTTGGATTTTATAAAAATTTCGACATCATAACAGTCATTTTCATGAAAACTATTAAAATCTTGTTCCTATAAAAAACAGTTCCAAAATAAGATATTTGACACGACGACTAGTTTGATGTGCTTCCTAAATAGTTTAATATCAAATCGTGTTCAAAACAAGTATTAATCACATTTTTTCTTAATATTTTACAAAATTTCATATTTATTTAAAATATATAAAATAACAACTAAACTAATTTTAAAATCAAGTAATCGAATCTGTACCTTAAATAAATGACAAAACTACGACACGATGTTATATAGCAAATTTGGTGTCGTTTGACAATTATTTAGAGGGTTGTGGGTTGTTTTTGAGCCTTTAATCGCTTGTTTTGAAATGTTGTTTTTTCAACGGAGCCATAAATTAAAAAATAGATGTCACTACTAAATTCCTGTACTCAAATTAAGTAATTTAAATAGATAACTTAATCAACTTGAATTGGAGTTAAAATACGACCTCATAGCATATAAAATAAGGTGAAATCAGTACCATTTGATTTTATTATTTGTATCGATCGCTAAATATAAGTAATATATATATCAATTTTTATTTTTTCACGTGTTCATTATAAATATAAAATTTATTTTATAATCTAAAATATAAATTTATTTTACGATCTAACAGTCGGATGAAAAAATAAATCTACGAAACTAAAATCTTAAATCTGTTTAAAATGATAAAATTTAATCCGGATAATATTTTATCAAGATATACTTACCATAGCGCTCCTTTCGTCGAAAAGAATTTGAGAAGTACAATTTTATGGCCTGACGTGGCCGGAAAAATCGTCGGTGGCTGATTTTTCATCATGGTCATTTCCGTGGTTCACCGTTCTACAGCTCCTTCGGCGGTGAGACTTCGTCAGGGACCCTTTTTAGCAACGCCGAGTTGATCTCTAGTGGTGGAGCAACGTGATCCAGTCTAGAGAAGCCTCGATAAAGCTGGGCCGAGAGCTTCGGTTTGTCAGGGAGAGAGAGAGAAACGAAGGAGAAGAGAGAGAAAGGAGAGATGGTGGTCACATGGGCTTCAACATATGGGCAATTTTTTGTTTTAAAAAAATTGCACTTTTATTGCGACCTTTCAAGATTTCTTTTAATTTAATCCTTAAAATTTTAAGAGACCCAAATTCAATGTTTTATTCCATTTAAACCTAGAATTTTATTTAATTGTCTTCATTATTTTTAATTCCAAAAATGGCAAAAGACAAAAATGCCGTTTTAAAATGTTGGGATTCTACAGATCTGGTCTGCTATACGTGTATATATGCAAATTTTGATCCTGTGTTGATGATAATTTTTTGTACTTGAACAAACTATGTGCATTCTTATCTTGTAGGATTGAATAAATTTTATAAAATTTAGTGTTTTCAAAGAGGAGGTTGGATACTCCTTGTCAAATTATTAATGCGCACCATTCTTTCTTGTCGAGCAAAAACTTCTTCGTTGTTCTCGTGTGAGTTTTAACTCTATTTCTTTTCCTATTTATTTGAGATGTATATGGTTGATTCAACTCTCTTATGTGTTTGCACATATTATTTTCCTTCAGGTGAATGATTTTAAAATTCAGGTTCAATAGAGAAAAGTGAAAGTGATGGTAGGACAATATTCATTGTTGATGGAGGTTTTATCAACAATAAATTTATAAAGAATCAAGAGATGTGGCTTGTGTGAATTGAAATAATAATCAAAGCAAATAAGGAGAGAGG
>JXTB01000407.1:34203-72134 GCA_002914805.1 Parasponia andersonii
CGCATATAATCCTCACGGAGAAGGTCGCATATAACCTTCACGGAGGAGGTCGCGTATAATCCTTATGCGACCTTAGGATTTTAGACCGCACAACATTCATGCATTTGGGTAACTGGGTTTGGGAATTTACAATTTTTTTATTCTTTACCATTTATTGGCTTGATTCAAATACAAGCAGTGAAGTTCAATTTAGTTTCCTCCCTTTTCTTTTCATGGTATATAGTAACGAAGTAATAATGGATAAAATTCATTCTTGGTCAATACACACAGTTTCTGTCTCTTAATTGACATATAGAAGAAAACGGACAAAAGCTTTAATTGTAGTCTGTATTAAAGTTTTGGTTGAAGTAAAAATGAAACTGTTATAGTGGTATTCATACCTTTGTTAATAGCACAGCCCCTCGCCTATCTTTAGTGGTAGTCTTGTTACATTGTGTTCCTTTAATCCATTTTTTAGATGTATCTTATCTTTCAGAATAGCTTTCCAATATTTTGTTTAACCGTAGATGATATTGATACTTTTAATTTCAAGTTTTTTCTCATTTTGACCCTCAATTTCAGGGTAACGATGATGGATGGATTATTTATTAATTGTTATTGATCAGGGACCTCTGGCTAACCATTTTTTTGGTCCAAAACTTTTCCTTGAATTCATTAAAAAAGAAAAGATTATTATTTTTGTTAATAACAACTTTTGGATACAATTATATATGTATATCCTACATTCATAGAATTATCAATTTATATATATAGAGAAATTAGGTAGAATACACTAAAAATTCTCAAATACCTTATTAGTTAGAATTCAGAGTTTAGTTTTTATAGATGATTAATAAATATTTGGAATGGTTGTTTATTGCATTTTTGGGTGTGTGCAATTACTTTGTTGAGCTAAAATTTTCCACTACTAGATGATACAATTAAGAACAAAATTTGGGGATGTACCATAGTTGTTTCTTATGTAAATCACTAGATCATGCTGATTATTTTTCCGTATTAATTATAAAGTGTTTCAGTTAGATATTTTTTTGCAACAAATCCTATGTAATATCATTATTTTTCTCGGTGGAATTGTGTGCATACTATAAAGAAACATGACTTTCGCCGATCCATTTTGTCGTCGGAAAAAGTAACATAAAACTGTCACCGAAAAGTATTTGATAATTGCCGATGCAATTCCTCACCGGCGACTATCGTCAGTATAAGACCGTAGCTAAATGTCACTTTCTGACGGAAATTTAATTTCGTCGGTAAAAGTAACCTTCGCTGATGCATTAGTGAGTTTTACCGACGCACAGTTTGCGTCGGTGAAAGTTTTTCGTCGGTGAAAATATGACCATATTCAAAATCTACTTGACTTTCACCGACGAATAAATGCGTCGGTGAAAGTCAAAGAATTACCGACGCATTTATGCATCGGTGAAAGTTATTAAAGAAATAATTTAAAAACGTACAATATATTTTCCGACGACAAAATGCATCGGTGAAAATATCTAGAAAATATTTTTTTGAAAAAAAATACCTTTATCAATGACAAAATCTGTCGGTGAATATATTTTTGTAGAATATAAATAATTTTTTACTGACGCAATTTTACGTCAGTAAAAATTTTATTAATTTGTTAAAATAAATTTATTTAATTGATTATTATAATTATTTATTAATTAATAATTAATAATTAATTTGGTTAACTAATATATTAAAATTTAGAAGAAGATATATTAACATAAATTTTATTAAATAAAGAAAATATACAAATTGTATCTAAAATTAGAACATATTATAAAATAAAAAATGTCTAAAATTCTGGAGGCGGAGGCGGTGGCATATCGATGCCGAGCTTTGCAATCAATATTTGAAGCATCCGATTTTGCTCGTTGAGTTGTCGCTGAGTCTCCTTGAGCCGGCGTTGGTTCTCTGCTTCTTTTTCGGCCATTTGTCGTTGAGTCTCGTCGATCTACCGTGCGTGCTCCGCATCCTTCTCAGCTAGATGCTACTATGGTCTCAGCGACTTGTCCCGTTCTGGTAGCTCTCTGTCCTCCTATACTTTTCAGTCGAGGGAGTGTTCTCAATCCTTTCTGCCACCTAGATCTAGTCCCTAAAGCCTTGGACATGATCTGAAATTCATCGACCTGTTCTGGCCCTACCACAGACTCAGCAGACGAGGCACCATCCCCAAGCTCAGACTGAGCATGAGACTGAGTTTGAGTGAGTGCCTTCGTCCTAGACGTAACCATCTTTGCTTACAAAATAAAATAAAAATTAAAGTAATTATAATTTATATACGTAAATTAAATATTTTAAACAAACAGAATGAATTCTTACATGTTTTTCCTGAGTATACTTGTTTCGCCAACCAGAGGCTTGAGATGGCGGCTCTTGAAGTAGTCGATAGGGCTCATAAGCTCTCTGGTCTCTGGGTTGCCCTATGAAAAGTAAGAAAAAAAAGGTAGATTATTTGGTTATAGTATATTTTGTACTGATTAGAGAAAATGTTTGACTTTTTAACCTTTACTTTCACCTGGCTAATCATGGTAGACGACCCCTGTGCAGGCGAATATAATTGCTTAGACCGATTTTCCGAGTCTTGTATCGAGAGTTTCTATAAAAATTTACAAGTTGTTAATTTCACCATTTATTACAATTTATTCTTAATAATTAATTTTTTTTTGTAAAAGCATGTTAATTACCTCAAACTCTTGATAATCGAAACGATCACACAAAATATTCCACTGATCGAAGGGAACGTTCTTATATGGATTGGCCCTAATAAAAGCCATATCCCTCTTACCCCCTATTTTCGTAAAATGATTCCACATCATGTTGCACCAATCTCGTAAATATGCCATCATGGACTGCTCAATAGAGTCCGTGAAGAGTGCATCAGACCAAAGATAATCAAACTTCACCTGCGAAATTAAAATGGACAATTATTAATAAAGGCTTTTATTAAAATAGCTTAAAAGAAATATTTTAGGAAACTCACTCATTTCCAACCGGTTCAAGATGAGCTCAATGTCTTCTTTCTTCACATCCTTCCACGTCAGAGTGGAAGCTGGGATGGTGTCTCTAACCGTCTTGGCAAGAATATTTAAGAATATGTTGCCATGATCCAAGATAGGCTTCCCTGTCTTCTCACAAAACTCGACCTTCAATCGGTCAGTCTTAAGCCTCCTAAGTTCTTTTTTTGACCGAACAATCTCTCGTCTCTTCCCTAACCCTCTTTCCTTTGGGATCATATCTATCATCTCCAGAGTTGGAACCGGAGGCAGTACTAGTTGCTAGGGGAGCACTTCCATGGCTAGACATCCTACAAAAAAAATATTATCATAGTTTAGAAACGTTACATAGCAATATAAAAAATAATAAACACAAAATTTTCAAAACTCTACACACACTAGAATATAAAATTATGTTACATTATCAGATATTCCATTCTCTTCTTCAGAACTTGTATCACTATCGTCATTAAGTTCAACTTTTTTATCATTGTATTCCTCTAAAGTATCGTCTTCGAACTCATCATCATCAATTAAGAAGTTATTAGGGGTCAAAATACGAGTTTGACAGATAAGGTCATCAATATTGGCAACTTCATCTGGTTCAACACCTTCCCGATGAAATCGAACATTTTCCATTTTCGGAAGCTCAATCCACAATTGGAATGACAAAGAATTCGTTTATTGCAAAATAGGAAAATCAGTGCTTGTTGATGCAATATCAGAAACATCTACCGCATCTGGAAAGTCCCATATGTTTCGAGGCGTATACTTATTAATAAGTTTCCACAATGACCCATTCTTATCATCATTGGTGTAATAAATCAGCTCTGCTTGTGATGCAAGTATAAATGGGTCATCTTTGTACCAATAAGTACCTATGTATATACTTGTGAATTGTTCGTCTAGCTGAATCCGTTTTTTTCTCAGATCAGTGTCGAACCACCTACATCTAAACAATACCATGTTGCACCCTTTAATATATGACAACTCTAGAACTTGTTCCAGTATACCATAGAAGTAGTTCCCATCAGATCCAGGAATACGGACACCACAATTCTGGGTGTTGCATTTATTGTCACGCTTATCAACTAGAAACTTTACCCTATTCAGCACATAACCAGGGTAGGAGAAATTTGAGAAGTTGGATCTACTAACCAATGCATACAATTCATTGTTGAGCTCATCTGAACTTGATGTTCATAATTGATTTATCTAATATAAAAAAATCATTAGATAACACATAATTTGGTGCAAAGATTAGCGAAATTTAGGAAATTTTACAAGAGAAGCTTACTTGGGATTTAAACCATGTAGGAAACTCAACTTCTTGTTGTCGTTCTAGGTTTGCACCACCTTTAGCCTCTAACTCTCTCATATGCTCACTACATGTATGTAGTATCATAAATTAGAGAATTTCTAATAACATTGAACAAAAAGAATAGAAGGGTATAAAATACTTACTCAAGATATTTTTGTACTTCCGGGCAGTTGTTCATTACATACCACTCAGCTTTAAGCCGATCAGAAGGATTTAGAGTAATAATATCTTTTTTGCCCAGTGGGTGACCAACATACTTAAAGATTGACAATATGTAGTTTGGTCAAGTATCAAAGCAATTTTATTACATTCAGGTCGATTAAATCGAGTTTCGACACCCCGCAAATATATAGAGCAAAATGTAAGCGCCTCTGTAACGACATACGCTTCAGCAATAGACCCTTCTAGATGTGCCCGATTTCGAACATACTATTTATAAACTCTCATAGCCCGCTCAATTGAATACATCCATCGAAAATGAACGGGTCCACCCTGTATTACCTCTTCTGGTAAATGGAGAATCAAGTGAATCATTATATCAAAGAAGGCGGGTGAAAATATTCTTTCCAACTTAGCTAATATGGTTGCAACATCCTTTTGTAGCTTTTCTACATCGACCACATTCAATATACGTGCACAAAACTTTTGGAAAAAAAATACAACTCAGTGATAGTCTCCCGGATTTCCTTTTTCAAATACGGTCTAATCTCAGCAGGTAAAAGATGTTGGAACAAGACATGACAGTCATGTGATTTTAAACCAGATATCTTATCTTCTGTTTCACTCACATTTTTTGCTAAGTTGGAAGCAACCCATCAGGAAATTGGACTGACTTGATAAATTGACACAACTTCTTTCGCTCCCCAGGACTTAAAGTGTAAGAAGCATGTGGCTTCTTCCACTTGTTTCCCACTTTGTATAAATATAACTCCTTGTGAATATTCATATCTGCAAGATCAAGTCTAGCCTTATCTGTGTCTTTTAATTTCCCCTCGATGCTCAAGAGAGTTCCCAAGATACTGTCACACATATTTTTTTCGATGTGCATGACATCTAAATTATATCTCAGTAACAAGTGCCGCCAATAGTCAAGCACGAAAAAAATGTTTTTTTTTTTTACTAGCTCGACTGCAGTACATTTTCTCTTCACTCCGCCATAATCTTTGTGTTTCCTAGGCAACTTGATCTGTAAGTGCTCTAAGTGACTCAAAATATCATCTCCAGAGTACTTGTTCGGCAGTGGCCTTAAGTCATATTGACCATCATATTGTCTACTCTTCCTCATTTTATCATCCATTGGAAGAAAACATCTGTGCTCAATATACTCTACCTTACTTTGGATCCCCACAGATGGAGTTTCTTTATTACAAGTTGGGCATGCTTTATACCCTTTTATACTCCAACCTGACATTAAAGCATATACTGGATAATCATTGATGGACCACATCACTGTAGCCCGCATACAGAATGTGTTACATCTTACTGCATCCCTCGTTTTAACACCATTTAACCACAATTCCTTCAACTTATCAACCAAAGGCCTCAAGAAGATGTCCATGTCTTTCCCAGGGGCAGTAGGACTAGGGATGAGGAGAGATAATATCATTGACTCCGCTTTCATGCACTTCCACGGTGGCAAGTTATACGGAACAAGTATAACAGGCCACTTGCTATAAGCAGTGCTCATATTCCCAAATGGGTTAAATCCATCAATTGCCAACCCTAATCGGACATTTCGTGGATCAGCTGCAAATAAATAATATTTTCGATCAAACTCCTTCCAGGCAAGACCATCTGCAGGGTGTCTCAAAACACCATCTTCTTTTGGCCTTCTTGAATCATGCCATCTCATGTCCTTTGCAATATTTCGAGAACTATACAACTGCTTCAATCGGGGTGTAATGGGAAAATACCTCATCACTTTCTTCGGTACTTTTTTCTCTACTTCCCAACGGCTTTCACTACATACTGGACAACTGTTTAACTCTGAGTTCTCCTTCCAAAATATAGTACAATTGTACTTGCATACATGAATTGATTCGTATCCAAGACCGATATCACGTAACTTTGCCTTAGCCTCATAGTGCAATCCAGGTAAATTAGTCCCATCTGGAAATGCTTCATGCAATAATTTGAGTAACATATCCAATGATTTATTGCTCCACTTGTTGAGGACTTTCAAATGCATCAACTTAACTAAAATGTTAAGTGATGAAAACTTTGTGCACTTAGGATACAACTCTTTCTCCATCTCCTCAAATAACTTGCTAAACTTGTCTGAGTCTTGATTGCCATCTGTCGAGATGTCATCTAAGTTTGGATCAACTTCATGACTTGGTCCATTTACTCCAGCAATATCAGCCATGAGATCATGCATCTCATCCCCTTCGTCTTCGCTTTCCGCAGTTACTGCTGGAAATGATTCTCCTTGGTATGACCATATAGTATAGGACTGTTCGATGCCCTTCTCAACTATATGTTGTTCCACTGTATCTGGGTCTTAGAATTTCTCATTCAAACATCTTCTACACGGACATCTCACTTTACCTTGGTCGTTGACAAATGCTTTTGATCTCTCCGCAAAAGCCTTAGCACCACTTCTAAACTAAGCTGACAATCGATTACTTATGCTCATCCAACTCTTGTCGATGTTTATCTTATATTGTCCATATATAGCAAAGAACAATTATCGGTAAAGAGCACATACAATGAAATATAAAGTGGCTATGCACATGTATCCTAAATCTACCTTATCACTCCATACTAAAAGGTAAGGGCCTATCCCATTCAAGATTACTTTGTTATATAGTCCATCATTCACTCAAACATTGTTCCATTCACGCCAAAATTCCGGTAGCAACTTCTCACAATTCTCCTTAGTGTGCTACATATATGTACACACTTGGAAAACACAAGGAGATACCACCAGAGAATGATGTTTATAAGCAAACGACAACACATAACGTGTAATCCCAAATTATCCAAACGAGATAATTCAGAAGTCGATATCGAGATACATAATCTCTCACCGACTCCTAAATGGGTCTAAGGTAATTTCTTTCGTGCATAAAATATATCATATATATATATATTAAAGATAGTTGATAAGCGTACATATTTGAAAAGAAATCATCAACTAACAGAATAACTATAGATCGATTATTCTCTTCTATGAGTATTTTCGTAATTTTGGGACTTCTAGGGGTGTCATAGGGGTATTTCAGAAAATCTACATCTTTTATTGGTATCTTGTATACTCTAGGGTTATTTTGAGAAATTTAGCATGTTTTATGTCTTATAGGGGTGTTTTATCATTTTAGGTGTCATATGATTATTTTTTATTTAATACACAATTTTTCTTTACTATGATTTTAATCTAATATTAAAAATTATGATGTATATTATGAAATCTAAAATTTTTAAGGGATAAAATTTTAAGTGCCAAAAAAAAAAAGGGGGAACTTGTATCGATTTTAGGGGATCCTAACCACAAAGGATCCTCCAAAAGACGGTATAAGTTTCTCTCTCTTTTTTTAGTATTCAATATTTTATTACATATTTTGGTGCACTAAAATGATGAACACATGTTCCAAAAATTATGTTTAACAAGCTGCACACACGGCACCGAGTACCAAGAGGTGTGCACACTAAGTGTGCACACTCAGCACTTAATACCAAGTGTGTACATATATGTGCATACACAACACTTGTAGCCAAGTGTGTGCGTATTTCCACAACAAAATCACCTACATTATAATACAAATTAGATATAAAACTAAAACATATAAATAACTATAAAACTAGAAAATTAAAATCTACCAAACAAACATAAAAATAAGTATAATATCCAAAATGCAACAATACAGATTGTTTTACGGAGAAGGTGAAGTGTAGTAATTGATTGTATTTATATATATATATATATGTTGGGTTCAATGTATATATGATAGTGATGATCTTAATTAAGATAAGGTAGTGGATGTTATATTTGGATAAGGTGCAATCCATGCTTTGTACACATGGGTTGTTCTTACTTAGATGCAGTCTATTTTAATCAACTTCACAGCCGATCCAAGAAAAATGACATCACAAAACTAGATAAATCAGAAAAAAGAAAGCTGAGTTCATCATATAGAGTACACAGATTTTGAGATTGCATACCATCAATTGGGATTACATTTGCATCCCTCTGATTTATAGTGGAGATAATCTACTTGTTGGGACCATTAGATAAGTGAAAAGTTTTGATCTTGGTTACTAATTATTTGTACTCTTCTCTTGGTTCAATGTACCACGTGTATATCTTGATCACCATTTAGATGTATGTACATACGGTGTATAATTGTTTAACTTCTTGAAATTAGTTCGTTAATATTCTTTGATGACAGTTGGGAATACATAATTATAATATTGATATTGCTAACTTATAATCACCATGAGTTGACATATTACCATTCTTTATTGGTATACTGACCAATAATAAACAAAAATCCAAAGTGCCAGATATAGAAATCGATAGATAAACCTCTTGCACTCTCCTTATAATTTATCATTAAATCAATGCAACATTTTTATGGATGAGTGTACGTGAGAACTAGGAACCAACCTAATAAAATTACTTGTCATCCTCTCTCTTTCACAAAGATTTTTTGTTTCTTACTTTAAAAAATTGAAAGACAATGTATTATGGTTTAATTCTTCAATTAATTTCATTAGGTACTTTTTCATTTTCATTACCATATTAGGTAATGGATTTGGGAATAACATACTAGTTAATGGATGTGATAGGCATAATCTAAACGGTAAAGAGGAGAGGACAGCACCACAATTTGACAACTAAGTATAATAGCTGTATTGTACAAGTTGAGTAAGCCTAAGAGATTGAAACATATGCCATGAAAGGGTCGAATGGTGTCTTTGACAAATGGCCCTACATTGAAGATTGCCTATTATGAAAAAACTTGAAAAAAATTTCTCTCCTCGCCGATATAATAATATTTTGGGAAATTTAGCATGTTTTATGTCTTATAGGAGTGTTTTATCATTTTAGGTGTTATATGATTATTTTTTATTTAACAAATAATTTTTATTTACTATGATTTTAATCTAATATTAAAAATTATTATGTATATTATGAAATCTAAAATTTTTAAGGGATAAAATTTTAAGTGCAAAAACGAAGGGGGAACTTGTACCACTTTTAGGGGATCCTAACCACTAAGGATCCTCCAAAAGACGGTACAAGTTCCCCCCTCTTTTTCTGGTATTCAATATTTTATTACATATTTTGGTACACTAAAATGATGAACACATATTCCAAAAATTATGTTTAACATGCTGTACATACGGCACCGAGTACCAAGAGGTGTACACACTAAGTGTGCATACTCGGCACTTAATACCAAGTGTGTGCAGATATGTGCACACACAACACTTGTAGCCAAGTGTGTACACATTTCCACAATAAAATTACCTACATTATAATACAAATTAGATATAAAACTAAAATATATAGATATATATAAAAACTAGAAAAAAAAATCTACCAAACATACATAAAAGTAAGTATAATATCCAAAATGCACAATAATCAATAGATACTAGTGAGTAAAAATAGAAAGTATAACTCATACTTCCAAACCTAAAACCCCACATTGGACATATATTATGATCATTTTTCCTTTTTCGTGTGACACATAAATATTTTCTCAATTAAGGGTCCAATATGCTCAACGAAGGGACACTATTATGAAAATGGGCATATCTAAAAACTAAATGGACTACTTAAGATGGTAAATAGATCAAATATATTTAGGCCTGAGCTGAAATAAATTCAAACTTCAATGTACTATAATTCAAAGTTTAGGGTAGCATAAAAAGACATTATTTCCAAGAACCAATATATAGTATTTGGCAAATAAGATCTAAAGGTCCCAACATTAAGTAAACGAGCAAAACTATACTTAGTAGAATTTATGATTATTTCATGGTAAAGCTTTTTAAAAATTTTTGTAATAAAAAATTGACTACTGGAAAGAGTGGTTGTGTTATTTCTTTAGAATTTTAATGTGTTTAAAGATTTTTTTTAACTATAATTCTGACATAAATTAAGGTGTCACGTAATTTTTTCCAATTTCTTCTGAAATCGAGGACGACATAATGTGTCTGAACCGACTATAGAACACAATGTGTATTAATATCTTTTATAAAACAAAATAGTAATAGATATAAGAATTAAATAACTGAGAAAATTTACTTTTTATACCAGCAATTTCCAATATTCTATATATGCCTGCTTACCATTCTATGCAGAGTAGGTAGAAACTAATTAAGAAACTGAAGAAAAATTCATCACAAGGACCACGTACATACATGGCTTTAATTCTTAGAATATATATATATATATATATATATATATATATATATGTTTGTGTGTGTGTGTATGTGTGTTTTGTCCCAAACAGTTTAACGAATTAAGAAGAAAAGATCATCAATCCATGATAAGTAGTATTGTCACGTTGTTATTTTCAAATTTCACATATATGGTAACGGATAAGAATAAAGAAAGTCTAAAAAATAAAGGCCAAAGGAGAGTGTAATATCAATTAGTTGTAACTAATTGAAATTGGTTATAACAGTTTTATATAATTCATACTAACAAATTCTAATAACTAACTAGAAACTTCTACTGGTCTAGTTAGCTCTGAGTCAGCATCAGTAGCTTCAATATGTACTATATCACAGAATGTCTAAAAATAAACGGTCAGCATAAAAATAATATAGAACTACTCATCATGGTGATTTGCTAACTACCTACTAACTCATCATGATAACATAAGTAAATACATGCGTGCATGTTATGTCATATGAGGCCTTCCTACTGCTACTGGCTCATGCTTATATATGAAACTCGAGAGATTGTTAGCCAAATAATAAATATGTCAATGAGAAACATATGCCATGAAAAAGGATGTCAACATGCAAAATAGGAAATCGAAACAGGAAATAGAAATCGCGCACAGAACTAGTTTTAGAAGCACAAAAATAGTTTTGTGATACAAGTCCACCAAACAAACAAGTATTTATTGGACCCGAAAACTCAAAGTTTTCAAAGTTTTTGAGTTTAAAAAAAGTGGATCCAAATCTGATATCAAACGGGCCAATATTTCTAATTCAGATCAACGACCCGACAACTCAAACTCGAAGAAGATCAATATGGAATTATAGAAAACGTATAAATATGTCACTTAAAATTATTCCTACATCTTAACTTCTCAAGGCTCTAAGTCTCAAATTCAATATTCAAAGATGTTTTTGTTTTTAAAAAAAAACCCATTTTATCAAAGAAGAAAAATTCACAAACCCCCTCATTACTAACACTTGAATAGAGTCTTGATCAATGCATATAACAACAAATCACTCGAACCCAAAATGCCCATATAAACAAAATTTCAAAAATTAAAATAAAAAAAAATATAAAATTAGTTTCAGAAGCACTTACGTTTCAAACCACAAGATTACTGAGAAAAGGAGACCACGAGCCCAAAAGTCCAAGCAAAACAAACTGAGATCAAGCAAAACAGAGAGGAACCGAGAACAAAAAAGAGAGGGCGACGGAAGAGAAAAGGGCAGTAAGGAAGGAGTAACGGTAAGGGAAGAGTGGCAAAAAAGAGAGAAAGGGGCGGTGAGAGAGAGAGAGAGAGAGAGGGGCTGTGAGCAATGAGAGAGAGAGAGAGAGAGAGAGAGGGAAAAACAGGGACTGCGGCTGAAATGACACTAAGGGAAAGAGGGAAATAAAGTTTTGTTGTAAAAATTTACCGATGAGTTTTACATAGCCCGTAGGTGAAAATATGCTTTCTTGTAGTGATTTACCGACGGGTAAATATTTTCCGTCGGTGAATGTTTTTTAAAAAATATGACTATATAAAAACGACCGTGTTTTAATTTTAAAGGAAGACACTTTCACCAATAGACAACACAAACCCGTCGATAAATATATTTTTATAAAATGTCTTTTTTTAGGGTAAAAAAATACTGGCGCCCAAAAATTAATATTCGCGGAAAAAAATCCGAGTTTTTTTCTGCGTACTTTTTACCGATGAAAAGTTAGTCATACGTCGGTATATTGAATATATACCGACGAGTAGCCCGTTGGTATAAAGGTCCCAAAAGTTGATTTTTTAGGCTATCATTTGCTGACGGAATTAGGTTAAACCGTCAGTAAATATAACTTTTCCCGACGAGCTAACCTTAGTCCGTCGGGAAAAGTTGATTTTCTTGTAGTGGCATGTGTAACTTGAGCCTTGAGCTGAGATTTTTTGAAAAAAAATCTAATCTTTGTTTCTGCCCTTTTTTTTCCTTCTGATCTGGCCAGTGCTGCCATTTAAGAAACGAAAATGGAAGCAAAAATAGGAAAAAAAAGAAAGAAGCATGAGACTTTGAGAAGCAATGAAAAGAAAACTTGGAGTATTGTGTATGACTTAAAAATAAAAGTAAAAGATTTTGCTAATTAGAATCATGTAGTATGGAGTTGGAGTTTGCTGCACGACTAGATTATATTTAGAGGTTTTTGGAAATTGAAAAGTTCCTAAAGATCACCTAAGGAATTTTTTGTGGTAAAAGAATACCCATGGATAATCACAAAGAAGATAATTTTTTCCTTTTCATGTTCATTACATTTTATTTTATTTTCCACTCATTGCCCCCACAAAATAGTTTAGTAATGGAAGAACGCAAAGACCTATACGCGACGCAAATACCAAAAAGAAAAAACTACGGATCAATATGCCAAAGGAGTGTAAGTTTGGGGATCAATGACACCAAAAAGTCCTTTGGCAAAAAGGAACACCTAAATCCTCATCCAATTTCACAGATACCATGAAAGTGTTACATTCTGATCCAATTCCCACAAACTGATCCAATCTCACAGATACCATGAAGGTGTTCAAAAAATCTGCACAATCTGATTCAATTCCCACAAACTGATCTAATCTAATACACTGAGAGATCAATCCAGGAACAATCTAGTGAGGCCAACCAGGTTTATTGATACATGCTCGTCAATACAATTAGGAGCGGTCCTCTGCCATTGAAATACCCCATAATACTACAGTGGGTCAGGATATGGACATTTTTTTATGCATATATATTATGTCGAGTATTTGTGTGTCTTCGCTTGCTAGCTTGATCACCGAAACTTAAGCATCAGAAAGTCATCGGTCAGAATTCCTTTTGTCTAGACCTCTTTGTTTTGTGGTGTTCACTCCACTAATGATGAACAACATTGCGAATTTTTTTATCAAGAGAAAATATTGAAAAGAACTATCCTGAAGAACATTATTAATATTAGGGATTATTCTTAACTTTGAAAAGACATTATTCCTAATTTTAAATTTAGGGATTAAAACTACACTTTAACTTAAGACTAACAAAATAATTATTTCTTACATCACACCTTTATTTATATAAGTTAGTAATTTATATTTTGTATTTTAACACTTTGTTCAAATAATATATTGTATTTTGTTTATCATCAATATTGCTTCTTAAATTTGAAATATGTTACAAATTTATATTCTGATACTAATTTAGAATAATTAATTTACTAAGATATTACTTAACAAATTAAAAATAAACTGTATAAAAACTGATATGAGATTAAGTTAATTAGATTAACGGTATGAATTAACTGTTTTAAATTAGTATTGTTAGAATATAAATTTATAATAAATTTTAAATTTAGAAGTTAATATTGATAATAATTAAAATATAAGATATTGAATAAAATATCAAAATACAATAAACAACAAAATGATACTATCCCTGTAAGTAAGTTCTGCAAGTAGTTATCTTTTCATCGTTGTAGTCTGTAGAATTATTCCGATATTTACTTTCCATAGTTGACCACTTCTATATTGCTTCTACCTTGCTAGCTAATTGCTCTAGTCATGGGTACGACCAAACTTTAACAACCATGGTAGAGCGCCGCACCTGCCACAAAATATTGATACACATTGCCATCCATTAGTTATCATGCTAGACAGCTAGAGTAGTCTGCCTCCGGTCAGATCTCACGGTAAGACCACTTTCTACAATCATGATTCTCCCAATATCACTCAAATTCGCTACGTTAAAATTTATATCAACACCATTGTAAAGCATTAATGGTGACAAGTTAATATTATAAGCATTACTATATAATAAGCATAAGCATCGAATTTTAAATTGTTATGATTCAACATTGTAACAAAGTTTTAATTTTTATGGACCCTTACCCTCCTTCTCTATATTAATTCTTTTAAAATGTCTTCAATTAAATATTTCACCAATGACCATTAATGGAACTTCAATCATCACCAATGTCAGACTTACCTTTTCCTGTCGCATTACAATTCAATAATATGTATGCGATTCATATTCACGTGGTAACTATCAAAAAGAAAAAAATAAAAAATAAAAAGAAGTTAAACATGTACGTATATGTGTTTCCATCGCTACTGTTAGGGTTATAAAATATAAAAAGAAGTTAAACATGTACGTAAATGTGTTTCCATCGCTACTATTAGATTTTTTGCCACGAATATTTTAGATATTTATTGAATTAATATAATGATATTTTTTTTATTTGAATTTGTATATATTTAAATATCAGAAAATCTCTAATTTATTTATATGACCACAAATTTAGTATATAAGTATTATATACATGAGGATTAAATTTATGGATAATAAATTAAATATAGTTCGTAATAATTAATTAAAATTTGAGATATTTAATTATATAATATTAGTATAGTCCATTAACATTGAAAATGTAATAGTCTTATCCAGATTATTGATATATTGACATCACAATAGAGGTACTTTATATAATTCGATTATATAGGAGTGAACCAGACATGATTTGAATCTCACATAAATTCCGTTAACTGTTGAGAGTTCTAATAATGTCAGTAAATGATCATATGTAGATTAATCTTAATCTTGAGTAGTTATAGACTCCTATTTATAACATTACTTTCTTTATTTTTTAAATGATCGAAATACTTATATCTTGAGAATATGACAAGATGAGTAGCTCAAAATATAACTTATAAATATGCAATCCATTCCTTCTATTAGGAAGCTAGAAAAATGATTCCCTTATGTATTGATTCAGAATTTGAACAGTCTGAGTATTCAATTTATAATAGATTTATAAATTAATTGTTCATTAGAGAATCAATGGTACATAAGGATAAAGATGTAATTAGAGAGGTAAACGGAATATAACCTAGCTCAAATTATAAATTGTCTATGGAGGATTGAAATACATGTAATAAATAAATCGATAGACTACTCGCTATTTTCTAAGTAAATTAATTCTGTAACTTCAAGAGTTCAATTCCAAATTTTTAGTGGAGTAATACTAGAATTAATAAATTAGAGTTTAATTAATTGTCATAATTTATTGGAGCTTGAATTACCAATCCATAGGTCCTTAATTTCACCTCTTACAACCACAGTACTGGATATTATATTATTTTTGTTACTGCATACTTTGTCTAAAAAAATTGTTTGTCTACAATAATTAATAATTTTTATTAAGTAATTAATTTTAAATTAATTAATTTAAATTTATGGAGAGATAAGTTTCCTAATTTGTTTCAATTTTGAATCTAAAAAATATCTAATTACGAGATAATTAGATATATAGAAATTGAGAAACTGACTAAAAGTGAAACACTCTTTCTTAAAGGAGTGAATTATCTACTAGTTTATATATATATATATATATATATTAATTAGATTAGATTAGATATATATATATATATATATATATATATATATATATATATATAAAGTTACCTTTTCTTTAAAAACAAAAGTCACGTTTTGGTTTTAAGTTTTATATATATATAAGTTAAAAAAAAAAGTCACTGTCTTTTATATTACATATATATATTAATATTTTATTTATTAAATAGTTTATAAATAAATAAATATATATATATATATATAAAAAGAAAACTCTAGCAAAAAAGATAGACACAACGTATTATTTTCTATAGAACCTCGATAAACTAGAGAAAAAAAGAAGAGTCTTTCTATTCTATATAGAAAAAGCTCATGCAATCTCATGTGTTGAGCATATTGCAAAGGCCTAAAGTGTGAGTTTTATGAAATTGTACACAATGCCTACACATTCATCTAGTTGTGCTTGAGGCTTAGATTATAAGATCGTTGTTTAGATGACAGTAAAGATAGGATCCGCTGATAAGTTACAAGAAGTATTAGATCTATTCTCTTTGTATATTCATATTCGATATGAATTAATACTATGCACTTATATAGTCAATTATTTTGAGAAAATTCTTGAATATTCTTGTAATAACCTAGTTTTTTAAGGTTAATATTGTCGCTTGACCAATTTATTTTTTAAAAAATTAATTAAATTTATATACATATGTGCACGTTACCCTCTAAAAAAATTAATTAATAAATATACATATATGCACGTTACCCTCTCTCTCTCTCTCATCTCTCTCGACCTCCCTCTATTCTCTCTTTGGTTCACGGTTGCCGAAGGAACGACGGACAACCGAAGTTGCCTCGGACCCTCGTTCGGCTAGCCCAATTGCCAGTGAACCTCCAGCTCAGCTCTGTGACGCCTGCACCACTGGTCCTGAGTCGCCGGAGTGCTGAAGTCGCCAGAAAACGCCAATTTTGGCTGCAGAAAGTTTTGATTTCCGGTAACGGTTTCAACTATTTCAGATCGTGTTCTTAGGCTCGTTAGATTCGTATCGTCAAGAGGAACCTCAAGGTATATTTTTAATGATCCCATTTTGCTCAGATTGAAAGTTACCATTTTTGGGTATTTTGAGTTTTGAATTTTAGTTTTCGATCCGACCGTTAGATTTCATTTTTATTGTCATTTTTGGATTTATCTTGGAAAATAGAGAAGTTTGATATATATATAAATATATATATATATATTGACTATATTTGGTGACTGACACTAAAATCAATATCTAATGGCTTAGATTTTGTCTCGTTTTGTGTGTCACAAGTCCAGTGTCGGCCCGAACCTAAATTGGTCGAGTCATATATCTAACTTAGCTATTTTAGACATTATAAATTCAATAGAGAGGCCCTCTCATTAATTTGAAGCTGTGTTGAGAAGTTGATTTTTCCTAAGTGAGTGATCGAGGGCGTGGAACTAGTTTCTGACCCTTCGAACGATTGTCCAATTGACACATTGAGCATCCAATAACATAATATCATTATTCTAGTAACGTAGGGATTTAGTCATTTTACTAAAAACTAGAACATCATTTGAATTTAAATTACTGTGTAGTTATTATTACATATCAGTTTAGAGTATACGTGTCATAAGATCATACATGAGTCTTAGGATAGCATCACGGATTTTTTACAGTATGGCACTGTGGCCCCACCAATGGTGTAGAGTCTTTGAGCCTATGCAGGATATTTCTTCTGATTACCTCCCAATTTGGCAGGCGTAGGCAATGTGGTTGCCCCTCCAAGTTTGATAGGCGACACACAGGTGTCCCTTCTGGTTATGGGCTAGCTATCAAGCAGGCTGTATGGCACACGTAGTGCTAATATCTTGGTTTCCATTGATGAGAAGTGGTGAACTTATGGATATGAGTGGATTTGTGTCATGTATTTGTGGACTGATTAATTTTCATATATCATGTTTTCTATACATCTATATATATGTATGTGTACATAGACCACCGGTTTTGAATATTTTTATATGTATGTGCACATATGGTTTTGCAAAGGTATTTTGAGATAAACTAACCATATATAGGGGCTTTCCATTACTAAAAAGGTTTTTACATGAGGTAACAACTTTCGTACTGAGCTTTCGAGTTCACCCCTTCTATTTTTCTTTCCTTTTAAGTGGTTGTTCATTCATGTCGGTTGTCTCGTTGACTAGTCAAGTCGCTTGGCTTATACTTGTCGTCCTATTCCCTTTCCATTGGTCCTTATATCTTGTTTTATTTTTTACCATACCTATCTTTTTAACTAAATTTCTTGTTTATGCTAAGTGATTGATTTAGGATGTTATTACTATTATATGAGGATTTGGTAGATAAATAAGATACTATAGTTCCCAAGGAGCATATTTTCAAAGTTTTAAGTACTTGGGATTTGGATAAACTTTGTAAATTGATTTTTGTACTTTTCGCCTCAAGATGTATGAAAATAAATTTAATCAACACAAAAATTTTATTAAGCAAAGCTTTTATACAATTTAACTATGCTTTATTGAATTTTAATTGTCGTATCTTTCTTAATAAATTAAACTGAAGATGAGCTTTCTTTTATATAAAATTTCTAATGCTTCAAGGGATAAAATGAAAAGTCCAAGTACTTCATTTTCCCTTGAATTTTGAAAAATTCTTTATTTATATTATTTTACACTCAAAATTACCAAAAGTCACGACCTTGGATTTTGAGTTGTGATAGTCCCTAGGCCAATTTTTCACTGTGAAAATCATTTTTAAATCTAATAATTGGTATTAAAGAGAGATTATATGAGTATATAGCATTAATTATTTGTATACATGAGTGAGTATCACATTATTTTTTATATGTATTTGATGATGAATGGATGAGCTATCATATGGTGCATGTATGGTTGATATTTAGCAGTTAATTATATAGTTCCTTAGGTTTTAATTTTTTGCAATCTATTTTGATTAGATCAAAAGATGTAGACACTAATTTTGGGGTATAGGCTTTGTTGTATTTTTCTTTCTTTTTCCTTCTAATGTACAAAGAAGATGATGAAGATGTTTCCAATTAGAGCCAACACGACTTCCCAAAAACCTCACAAAAATTTTTTTTAAAAATATAATATATAAAAATTAATATATGATATATATATAAATAAACAAAAATTACGTTACATATATGTATAAGAAACAAAAAAAGTTACGGTTTAAATTGTTTTTTATATAATATATATATATTTATTGCTTACATTAAAAAAAATGGGCCTAGGCACAAATGATTATTTAGATAATTATATGGACTAGGTTACTTACATAAACGTATTTACAGAAATATCACATTTTACAAATTTGATTTGTAAAAATACCAAAAGAAGAAAGGAGACCCAAGAAGAGCAGCGGGGAGTTTTTGTGCCTGCGTGCCTTTGACTCTTATTTTATTATTTTATTAAGTTGTAATTTCTAAAGGGACCTGGCCAAATATCATTATTGTTTTATTTTATTGTTACATTATATGTGATATGTATAACATAACTATGCATTGTAACAGACCATTCATTATACCCACTCATAGTCATTTATGAATGTCATGCATACATGTTATATTCATGTTAAAATAGTTTAAACTAATTTAATTAGGTTAAATAATTAAATAGGAATAAAAAATTCAATAATATGATTTAAGTTTAATAGTTAAATTTTGCTAATATCATACTTATTTAATATAGGCTATCCTTATTAATTAGATTAGCCAAATTATTCCTATAATACTAAATTTAGATATTTAGAAAATCTAGTGATTTATTTAGGATCAATAAGATTGGAGTAATAGAATATCCTAGGAAATTATATTAGATATAATAACAAGGTTAAATAAAATATTAGATGTTTATTAGTAAAAACACATAAGATTTTCCAATAATGAGTGGGAGATGGGTATATAACAATATATCCAACGGTTTCTATTATTAATTAAGTACCGTGAAATTTATTTGGTGCCTAGAGACGTTTAGATTTCGTCGTCCCTACAGAGGATATCCATTTAAATTAATAGCAAGGTTTAATTTCCAAAAAATAGGATTTTAGAATATATGTTCAAATTGACCTACCCCACGATAGTAATTTTGAGTTAAGTTGCTATAATCTGAAATAATGAGTCACACTCATGAGGACACAATTAAACTGTTAATAGTATCTTCATCATAAAACGATAGTTAATAAATAAAAGAAAATATAAGATATTTTGATGTTTTATTTATTAATTGAGAATGTCTCAATTCAATTAATAATTATGTGACCTATCCTACGACGACACCTAATTAGAGAAAATTGAATTATCGTGGAATTAGTAAATAAATTTATGTGTTTACTTACCTGCATCATGCATCACATTTAATATTCCAAATTCTTTGTGATATTTATTTTCAAATATGTTGAATGTGGTTTTATTTATTTCATTTAAGCAAACATACCAACCTTGAATCCTATTATCACTTTACTCACAAATGAAAAATTAATTTGAGATAATTTAATCAAGTGGAAAAGTAATATGAGTATCGTACTCGTTTGTGATGACTATAAGTTTGTGCTGACGGAGGAATGTCCTCCATAATTTGGCACTAATGCTACTCGTGCTACACCAGAAAGCTATAAAAAGTGGACTCATGCCAATAATAAAGCTCGTTACTATATGTAGGCCGGCATGACCGACGTGCTTAAAGCTAAGCACGAAAAAATGAGTTAACCTATGTGGCTTTCAATCTTATCTTATTTTGATAATAACAAACATGTGATTTAGTTACTAATAATTAGCTTGAGTTTGTAGTTATAAAGTTGAAAAAGAAATTGATAAAACTCAAGAAATGAAGTTCTCAAGAATAGAGCATCATTGATAAATCTCGAAAGATGAAGATAAATGTGAAGAATCAAGATTCAAGATCAAGTCTAAATAGGTTAAAACCTATTTCCTAGTCTTGTACTTGATTTATTGCATTGCACAAAATATTCTCTTTGATATGGCTCAAAAATCTTTCAAATGATTTTTTAAACGAATCTTCAAAGAATTAGCTAAACTTTAAATCCATTGATTGTTTGAAAATAAATATCATTTCTAATCTAGCCCAAATATTCTCAAAAGTATATTTTCTTAAAGTTAAAAATGTTTTGGAAAAAGCAAGTTTTAAAAATGACCAAATTAGTTCAAAGAAACAAAAAATCCTTTGTTTCCGACTGATTTTGGTCGATCAGGCTTAGTCGAGCAAAATAAAGTCCAAAAATGGCCGTTGGTGCTGAACTGGCATTTCGGACTCAAACGGTTAGTTTTTTGGTCTACCAAAAATATTTCTGGTCGACCAAAATATTGACAGCAAGATACCAACGGTCGAAAATGGCTAGTTTTTGAAGATGCTTTAAAATATAGCCAAGTTTGATGACTTAAAAAGAGAGAATACGAACCTATATTGATACCCAATCAGTTTCTAAGTGTAAAAGCTCTCTTTTACTCATCTATAACTTTCAAATCTATTTGAGCTATTCTTAGAGCATCATTTGTGCATTGTTCTCAAATCACCTAAGCTTATCTTGTATTATTTATTTGAGAGGTGATTCTTTGAGTGAGTGTTCACTTGTATTTTTATAAAAATATTATTGAGAGATGAGGTTGGCACTGGAATCATAAACAACCAGGTATAGGTGAGGTTGACACAGGATTCTAAACAATCCATGGTTAGGCGTAATAGAGCCAGATTCAAGACTATTATAAAAGCGTGTGTGTGCTTAAGAAGAAATCACTCCGGATTGTACAAGGGATTGATCAAGCCCATAATCTTGATCCGATAGTGGAAAGCTCTAAGCCAGTTGCAGAGACCCGGGGACGTAGGCAAACCGTTGTGTTTGTCGAACCTCATAAAAATAGCGTTTGCATCTCTCTATCCCTATCTTTTTAATTTATTTACTTTGTTATTGTGCTTATTTATTTGCTATTTTTACTTGCCCCATTCATTATTTACTCTTGTTACTTTATCAAAAAAGTTTGTAAAAGTCTTAAAAACCCAATTCACCCCCCTCTTGGGTGAGCTATTCTTGGGACAATAATTGGTATCAGAGCTTGGTGCTCAATTTTCTAAAACTTAACCATTTTTGAGATAGCTAATCCAAACAACTTTTCTTTTCAATATGAGGGGTTTTCACCTTCCAAACTACCTTTTTTTAATGAAAATAATTTCAACTATTGGAAAAGTCGTATGGACACATATCTTAGATCCATAGATTTTGATTTATGGTATATTGTCACTAGAGGCCCATTAAAAATGACAAAGATTGTTAATGGAGTTGAAGTAGAAAAAGATATTGAGGAATATGATGAAAAGGATAAAATGTCTTTTACCAAAAATGGAAAAGCTAGAAACATTCTTATATGTGGTCTAGATGGGAACGTATACAATAATGTTGAAAAAGTTAAGGATGCTCATGAATTATGGAATATGCTTGAAGTGTCATATCAAGGAACTAATTCCATAAACAAAACTAGAATTAATATTTTCACAAGAAACTATGAGATAATCAAAATGGAAAAAGATAAATCTATTTCTCAAATGTTTACTAGATTTACCTTAATCATTAACTCTCTTGGTACTTTAGGAAAAAACTTTCCAAATGGTGAGTTGGTGAGTAAGATTTTTAGAAGCCTCTCTCGAGCATATAGAAACAAGGTGGTAGCTATTCAAGAAGTAAAGGACCTTAGCAAACTTACTCTTGAAGAACTTATGGGTTCCCTAATGACCCATGAAATTCTTATGAAAGAAACTAATGAAGATGAAGGAGAAGAAAAGAAAAAGAAAGGAATCGCTCTTAAAGCCGCCCTACAAGAAAGCAATGAGGAAGAAGAAGAATTCATGGATAGTGAGCTAGAAGACATTACCTTACTTATTAAAAGGTACAAGAAGTACTTAAATTTCAAAAATAAGAATTTCAAGAAAAACATCATAGGCAATGACTTCCGATCCCATCACCTACTTTGAATGCAAGAAGCTGGTACATATGAGGAACGAATATCCTTTGAGAAGAAAAATGAAGAAGAAGGCAATGAAGGCCACTTTGGATGATAGTGAAGAAGAACAGTCCAATGGAGAAGAACAAGAAGAAATTGCTAACATGTGCTTCATGGCAATAAAAAATGAGGTAAGCTCACTTGAACCTAAAAGTAAATTTCATGATATTAGTGATACTAGTAGTGAGTTTAGTTATAGTGATTATCATATGAAAACTTATTGAGTGATTTCAATGATTTATACAAAAACTATGAAAAACTCATTTTCAAGAACAATGCTCTTAAAAAGGAAAATCTTAGTTTGTCAAAAGTAGTTGAAAAGTTTACAAAAGAAAATGAAGTAAAATTACCTTGTAGTAGTTGTGATATTTTGTCAAAAGAAAACACTTCCTTAAATGACAAGATTTTTTACTTAACTAAAATTGTCCACAAATTTACAAATAGAAAAAAAAACTTTGACATGATGCTTGGTGGACAAAAATGTGCTTTTGACAAAGAAGGTATTGGGCATAAATCTTCTATAAAACAAAATTTCCTCAAGAATTATTTTGTGAAAGCTAGTACAAGTGACACAAAGCACACTTGTACTTATTGCGATCAAGATGGACATACTAATTTTTCATGCTTTGTAAAGAAAATTGCATATTTTGGTGAAAAACTAGCTTGGGTACCAAAAGAATCTAGAACTAACAGTCAAGGACCCAAATTAGTATGGGTACCAAAAATCAAAGTTTGATTCTTACTTGTAGGTACTAAAGAAGAAGAACTTTTGGTTCTTAGATAGTGGTTGCTCCAAACACATAATCGGAGACTACTCCTTGCTCTCATCATTCACAAAAAAAAGTGGAGGACATGTCACATTTGGAGACAACGCTAAAGGCAGGATTTTAGGTATAGGTAACTTTGGTACTACTTCCTCACTCATTATAGAAAATGTTTTACTTGTTGATAGACTTAAATACAATTTGCTTAGTATAAGTCAACTTTGTGATAAAGATTATAGAGTCTTTTTTGAGCCTTCCAAATGCTTGATTGAGGATACTTGTTCAAAAGAAATTATTTTTGAAGGGGAAAGAAAAGACAATGTTTACACTATTGATATTGAAAAATATTTTAGTCAAAATAAATGTTTTTCGACTTTAAAAGATGATTCTTGGCTTTGGCATAGAAGACTTGGACATACTAGTATGAATACTATTTCTAAGCTTTCAAAGAAAAATCTTGTTAGTGGTTTACCGAGTTTAGTCTTTGAAAAAGACAAGGTGTGTGATGCATGCCAATTTGGAAAACAAGTAAAAAGTCCTTTTAAATCCAAAAGTGTCATTACTACTTCTAAACCCTTGCAACTACTTCACATGGATCTATTTGGACCATCAAGAGTAGCTAGTCTTGGTAGAAAATATTATGCCTTTGTGATAGTTGATGATTTTTCAAGATTAACTTGGGTTCTATTTATTACTCATAAAAACGATGCTTTAAATATACTTACTATTTTTTGTAAGAAAGTGCAAAATAAAAAAGGCTACACCATCACATCTATTAGAAGTGATCATAGTGGTGAGTTTGAAGCTGATGAAATGGAAGCTTTTTGCTATAAAAATAGTTTTGATCATAATTTTTCTGCTCCTAAAACTCCACAACAAAATAAATTTGTAGAAAGAAAGAATAGAACCTTACAAGAAATGGCACGAAGCATGCTAAATGAAAATGATTTGCCAAAATATTTTTGGGCCGAAGCGGTAAGTACCGCTTATTATATTATGAATAGAGTTATGATAAGGCCAATCTTGAACAAGACACCTTATGAGCTTTGGAAAGGTAGAAAACCCAACATTGGTTATTTAAAAGTTTTTGATTGTAAATGTTTTATTTTGAATACTAAAGATAATTTGGGAAAATTTGATTCAAAATTCGATGTTGGTATTTTTTTTTGGATATTCTACTACTAGTAAAGTTTATAGAGTTTTCAATAAAAGAACATTGATAGTAGACGAATCTATGCATGTTATTTTTGATGAATCTAACACTCTCCATGAGGGGAGAAATATAGATGACGATGAGGTTGTAGGTTTGAAACAAAGCTTAAATGAATTAAGTGTCAATGAAAGATCAAATGAAGAAGAGGACATCCAACTACAACAAGACAAAAGTCTTAAGGAAGAAAGATGCGACAATGGTAATATTCTAACTATTCCTCAAGATTTAAAATTTAGTCATGCTCATCCTAAAGATCAAATTCTAGGTGATCCCTTACAAGGTGTCACAACTAGAGCATCACTTAGAAATATTTGCAACAATTTAGCTTTCCTTTCTCAAATTGAACCCAAAAATTTTGAAAGATGCCGAAAAAGATGAATTTTGGATTTTAGCAATGCAAGAGGAGCTAAATCAATTTGAAAGAAGTGATGTATGGGAATTTGTTCCAAGACTTAGTGATCATTCGGTTATTGGACCAAAACGGGTCTTTAGAAACTAATTAGATGAGCATAGGATGATTGTACGAAACAAGGCTAGATTAGTAGCCTAAGATTTCAATCAAGAAGAAAGTATTGATTATGAAGAAACCTTTACACCCGTAGCAAGATTAGAATCCATTAGAATGCTCTTCGCATTTGTATGCCATAAGAATTTATTCTTTACCAAATAGATGTTAAGAGCACATTTTTAAATGAATATATTTTAGAAGAAGTTTATGTAGCCCAACCCCCCGGTTTTCAAAATCATAAGTATCCGGATCATGTTTACAAATTGAAAAAGGCTTTATGGTCTAAAACAAGCTCCTAGAGCTTGGTATGATAGATTAAAAAACTTTTTGATTTCAAATAAGTTTTCAATAGGAAAAGCGGATACTACTCTTTTATTAAGAAGAAAGCGGTGAACATAATAATTGTGCAAATCTATGTTGACGATATTATATTTGGAGCCACTGATGTTTATCTATGTAAAGAATTCTCTAAGTGCATGCATAGTGAATTTAAGATGAGTATGATGGGAGAATTGAACTTCTTCCTTGGGGTTCAAATAAAACAATCAAAAGAAGGAATCTTCATCAATCAAGCAAAGTACATCAAAGAGCTACTCAAGAAGTTTGATCTTGAACATTCAAAACTAATGAAGACACCAATGAGCTCGTCAATCAAGCTTGACAAAGATGAAAGCGGTAAAGTGGTAGATATTACTAAATATCGAGGTATGATCAGATCCTTACTTTATCTTACCGCTAGTAGACCAGATATCATATTTAGTGTTTGTCTATATACTAGATATCAATCTAATCCTAAAGAATTCCGTCTTAGTGCGGTTAAATGTATTTTAAAATATTTGTATAGTACTATGAATATAGGATTATGGTATCCTAAAGGCACACACTTTAATATCTCAAGTTATTCGGATGCAGATTTTGCCGGATGCAAAATCGATCGAAAGAGCACAAGTGGTACTTGTCACTTTTTGGGATACTCACTAGTTTTTTGGTTTAGCAGGAAACAAAATTTAGTTGCTCTTTCCACCACCGAAGCAAAGTATATATCCGCGGCTAGTTCTTGTGCACAAATTCTTTAGATGAAACAAACTCTTTTAGATTTTGATATGAAATTTTCATATATGCTGATTAAATGTGATAAATAGTACTATAAGCTTATCTAAAAATTCTATTTTACATTCATGAGCTAAGCACATTGATATAAGACACCATTTCCTTCATGATCACATGCAAAAAGGTGATGTTTCTTTTGAATTTTTCTCCACTAAAAAACAATTAGCGGACATTTTTACAAAACCTCTTGGTGAAGAACGATTTTGTATGATTAGAAGAGAACGTGGCAAGTTTGATTTTGATGAAATTTCCTAATTTTACTCTATCATATTTTTTTTTAATCTTTGTCCTTTCTCATTTTATTTGACCAAATCTGAAACTTTCAATACAAAACCTCTTGGTGAAGAACGATTTTGTATTATTAGAAGAGAACGTGGCAAGCTTGATTTTGATGAAATTTCCTAATTTTACTCTATCATATTTTTTTTTTAATCTTTGTCCCTTCTCATTTTATTTGACCAAATCTGAAACTCTCAATTGATTCTTCGAAAATATGTATTTTCTGTGTGTTTTCGCCAAATCTGAATCTTTTCAGATTTTGGTCGAACAAACTTAGTCGACCAAAACTGCTGGTTGCTTCAGACATGCGAAGCTGTGCTGTTTTACTGATTTTCAGATTTTGGTCTACCAAAATTAAATTTGGTTGACTAAAATTAAAATTGGTCGACCAAGATTATTCTTCATCCGTTTTTCTAAGCCCGACCCGAGATAGTTTTTATGGTTTTTTCTTTGTTTTTCCTCTCATCCCTTTCACTCGAAACTCTTATCCCCTGAACAAAAACCCTAACCCTTTATCCCTTTTGCTTCTAATCTTGATTTCTATGAGTTTTCACTCCAATTTCTTCAATATTTCATCCTTTCTCCCACTGAACCGGTTTGGCTCCTTCCAATTTTGTGATCAATCTGCCTATTACTTCTCTCTTTCTTGCTCAAATTCGTGATGCCATTTAAAGTTTGTGCCAACAAGAGGTTAGGGAAGAATGTCATCGGAGAAGAAGATGAAAGGAGATCAAAATCAAGGTTTGACACTCCTCTTTTCACTAATCCTAGAATTATTGACGATTTCCAAAATAATATTACTAAGAGGGCTTTAGTGAATGGAAGAAGTGTGGATTGGATAGCTATGGAAAACCTAGTAGGTTAGAGACATATATTTCATAGGATGAGTTGGGTTTCCTTTTCTAGCATTAATGGATTGACTTACCCTAGCTTGGTAAAAGGCTTTTATGCTGCTATGAACCTAAATAGTGAAGTTCATGGAATCACTTATACTTTTAAAGGGAAGGTTATTGATGTGAATGTGAGTGATCTTTGTGCTATTCTAGAAATACCCAATGAAGGTGGTCGTCCAATTGATCTTATGGGAGATTTTGATGAGGTGACAACTTTGAAAAATCTAATTAGGGATGGCAATTATTATCCAAATTGTACTGCTAATCATTTGAATGTTCATAGTAGACTCCTTCACCACTATTTCACCTACAACATTCTTCCTTGTACTAGCCATAGAGAGATAGTCCATCCTCTTGATATTTTTCTGATCAACTCTATACTCATGGGGAAAGCTATAAACTTAGGACATATCCTTATGACCCAAATGAGGGAAGCTAGTTCTAAGAAGATGGGGTATCTTCGTTATGGAATGGTGTTTACTCGAATCTTTAATCATTTTGAAATTCCTCTTCATGATGAGTCCGTCAAGGAAAAATCAATGTCTCCTTATGATAGAACTGTCGTCGAGCGCATGCATTAGTTCTTTAATGAGACCAATGATACTTGGTCATACAAGGGGCCCGAAAAGGCTGGTGATCCTAGTGTACCTATTGAGACTCATGATTATGGTGATAATGAGGAAGGTGACCCATCTACTGCTCATACAACTCCTCTCTCGTTTAACTTTGAAGAAGCATTTCAACTTTTGAATGCATGCTTAGACACTCTTGTTATGGACTTTAATGCATTCAAGGAAGATCATGGTAGGCAAATTCAAGCTCTTCAAGACTCTCAACAAGCATAGTTTGATCGCCTTTTTGAACACCAACAAGAGATGTGGAACTATATGCGTCAAGGACAAAATCTTCCTCCATCCTAGAGTATTTCTCTTGCTTATTTACTTATGCTTTGCATGTTCTTTTATGATGTGTTAGTATGTTATTTTTGAACCTTTTGAACTCTCTTTGTATGTCTTCTTATTATAGATGATGGAACCTTATGTGAGACTTATGTCTATCTACAATTGTGATCTATTATTCTCACTATGCTTATGAGACTTATATATCTTCAATTCTTTTGCTGATTTCAAAGGGGGAGAAAATATTCATGATTTTTGTTACTTAAAGTATGCATGAATTGAGTTAAAAAGGGGGCGATTTTTTATTTTTAAATATATTTCCTTGTAATGTTGAGGAAGAGTTTCTAAAAATAATGGTAAGGTCATGTATGCTAATTAAATTGTATCATTATTTTTATCTTAAAAATCAATGTTTGTCATCATCAAAAAGGAGGAGAATGTTGACCTACGTGGCTTTCAATCTTATCTTATTTTGATAATAACAAACATGTGATTTAGTTACTAATAACTAGCTTGAGTTTGTAGTTATGAAGTTGAAAAAGAAATTGATAACACTCAATAAATTAAGTTCTCAAGAATAGAGCATCATTGATAAACCTCGAAAGATGAAGATGAATGTGAAGAATCAAGATTCAAGACCAAGTCTAAATAGGTTAAAACCTATTTCCTAGTCTTGTACTTGATTTATTGCATTGCACAAAATATTTGCTTTGATATGGCTCAAAAATCTTTCAAATGATTTTTCAAACGAATCTTCAAAGAATTAGCTAAACTTTAAATCCATTGATTGTTTGAAAATAAATATCATTTCTAATCTAGCCCAAATATTCTCAAAAGTATATTTTCTTAAAGTTAAAAATATTTTAGAAAAAGGAAGTTTTAAAAAGGACCAAATTAGTTCAAAGAAACAAAAAATCCTTTGTTTCTGACTGATTTTGGTCAACCAGGCTTGGTCGACCAAAATAAAGGCCAAAAATGGCCGTTGGAGCTGAACTGGCATTTCGGACTCCAACAGCTAGTTTTTTGGTCGACCATAAATATTTCTGATCAACCAAAATGTTGGCAAGAAGATACCAATGGTCGAAAATGGTTAGTTTTTGAAGATGCCTTTAAATAGAGCCAAGTTTGATGAGTTCAAAAGACAATACGAACCTATATTGATACCCAACCAATTTCTAAGTGCAAAAGCTCTCTTTTACTCAACTATAACTTTCAAATCTATTTGAGCTATTCTTAGAGTATCATTTGTGTATTGTTCTCAAATCACTTAAGCTTATCTTGTATTATTTCTTTGAGAGGTGATTCTTTGTATGAGTGTTTACTTGTATTTTCATAAAAACATTATTGAGAGGTGAGGTTGGCACTGAAGTCATAAACAACCCGGTATAGGTGAGGTTGAAACCGGATTCTAACCAATCCGTGATTAGGCGTAATAGAGCCGAATTTAAGACTATTGTAAAGACGTGGGTATGCCTAAGAAGAAATCATTCCAGATTGTACAAGGGGTTGGTCAAGCCCATAATCTTGATCCGATAGTGGAAAGCTCTAAGCAAGTTACGGAGAGCCGGGGACATAGGTAAACCGTTGTATTTGACGAACCTTGTAAAAATAGTGTTTGCATCTCCCTATCCCTATCTCTTTAATTTATTTACTTTGATATTATGCCTATTTATTTGCTATTTTTACTTGCTCCATTCATTATTTACTCAATCTTGTTACTTTATCAAAAAAGTTTGTAAAAGTCTTAAAAACCCAATTCACCCCCTTTCTTGGGTTAGCTATTCTTGGGACAACAAGATGGAGACTGCTTATGAGATAATGGAGTCTCTCTAGGCCATCTTTTGGTAACAATCTGATCAATCTCGCCATGACGCCATTAAAAAGTCTATGAATGCGAAGATGAAGAGGGGAACTCCAGTGAGAGATCATATTTTTAACATGATCAATTACTTTAGAGAAGCTAAAGTTCACGGGGCTATGATTGATGATCGCACCCAACTAGGTATGATTCTGGAATCATTCTCACCTGATTTTCCTCAGTTCAAGAGCAACTATGTTATAAATTATACAATGACTTAATTGCTCAATGAACTGCAAACCTTTGAATTGATATCAAATGATAAAGGTAAAGATGGTTCAGTAACTATTGCTAAAGCAAATATTACAGAAGAAAATCTCTTTACCTCTAACAAAAATAAGAAGAGAAAAAGCAAGAGTGGCTCTGGGTCTAAGCCTAAAAAGTGCAAGAAAGGCAACACAAGCACCAAGAAGAGCAACTCCAAGAACAAAATACCTAGGGGAAAATGTTTTTAATGTGGAATTAGAGGATATTGGAAGAGAAATTGTAACAAGTATCTCTCGAATTAAAAGAGAAGAAGAAAGGTAAATATGATTTACATATTCTAGAAGCTTGTTTAATGGAAGAAGATTTATTTAATACATCTCCCTGGATAGTTGATTCAGGAGCTACTAATCATATTTGTTCTTGTTTTCAGATGCTTAGTTCTTCAAAAGATTTACCGACGGAGAATTCATGATGAGAGTGAGCAATGGGGTCAAAGTTTCGGCAAACTTAGTAGGAATCGTCTGTCTTCATTTGAGGAATAAATTTTTGTTATTGAAAAATGTTTACTTTATTCCTGGTTTTCGTAAAAATTTGATTTCTATTTCAAGACTATTTGAACAAATGTTTAGTGTTTCTTTTCTTAATAATGAAATTATTATTTCTAGAAATAGTGTAAATATTTGTTTTGTAAAAATAGAGAATGAACTTTATATGTTAAGGTTGGACGAACAATCACTGCTTAATATCGAAATGTTTAAAGTAGAAAATCCCAAACCTAAAAAGTAAAGAGTTTCTCATGACGAGGATATATATCTTTGGCACCTTAGTTTAGGGTATAACAATCTAAATAGGATAAATAGACTTACAAAGAATAGTCCTTTAAGAAAGCTAAAAGTTGACTAAGAGACCTTTCTTAGCAAATGATGAAAGGGCTAAAGAACCCATTAAGCTTGTGTATAGCGATATATGTAGTCAATTGAATGTACAAGTAAGAGATGGTTACGAATACTTTGTCACATTTATTAATGATTATTCACGATATAGATATGTGTATCTAATGCCAAGAAAATTTGAAACCTTTGAAAAGTTCAAAGAATTCACAGCAAAAGCTGAAAAGTAATTAGGTAAGTCATTAAAAACTCTTAGATCAGATCGAGGTGGTTAATATCTTGATAATGTATTCAAGGATCACTTGTTGAAGAATATCATCCTATCCCAACTCATAACACCTAGAACACTACAACAGAATGGTGTTGTAGAAAGGAGAAACCGAACATTGCTTGATATAGTTAGATCATTGATGAACTACTCTTCCCTACCACTCTCATTCTGGGGTTATGCATTATAAACTATTGTTTACATTTTGAATGTAGTACCTTCCAAGTGTATCAAAAAGACACTTTTAGAGTTATGGAATGGGCGTAAACCTAGTTTACATCACATTCACATATTGGGGTATCCAGCACATGTACTGAAAGGAAAGACTGGGAAGCTAGAACCACGTATAGAGGTTTGTATATTTATAGGTTATCCAAAAGGCACAAGAGGAGGTTTGTTTTACAATCCTCAAGAGAAAAAGATATTTGTATCGAAAAATACCACTTTTCTTGAAAATAACTATATGGCTGATTTCAAACCTCGAAGTAAAGTTTTACTAGAGGAATTACTTTCTGATCAGATTAGACTATAACCAACAATAGTTGTTGAACGATAAAATAATGAGATCACTATTCCAGATCAGAATACCTTGGCAACTCGATGTAGTTGGAGGGTTATTAGACCACTTGCTCACTACAATGAAGTTAGAGAAGCACATGTTACTATTTTTGATAGTAGCTAAGATGACCTCTTGATATACAAACATACAATGAAAGATTCTGATAAGGAAAAATGGCAAGAGACTATCAACAAGAAATGGAATCCATGTATTCCAATTCTATCTTGGAACTTGTAGATCTACCTAAAGATGTTAGGCCCATTTGATGTAAATGGATCTATAAAAGAAAAAAAGGTGCTGAAAGAAAAGTTAAAACGTTTAAGGCTAAGTTAGTAGCAAAGGGTTATACCCAAAAAGAGGGAGTTGGTCATGAAGAGACTTTCTCACCAGTAGCCATGCTTAAATCCATGCATATCCTCTTATCCATTACTACATGTTTAGACAATAAAATATGGCAAATGGACAAGACAACTTTTTTGAATGGTTATCTTGAAGAAAGCATCTATATGGTGCAACCAGAAGGTTTTGTAGCTAAAGGCTAAGAGCAAAAAGTCTATAAGCTAGACTTAAGCAAGTTTCACGATCATGAAATCTAAGATTTGATGAGATGATTAAATCTTATGGTTTCGATCAAAGTGTTGATGAACCTTGTATATACAAGTACATCAAAGATAATAAAGTTGTCTTCCTAGTTCTTTATGTAGATAATATTATGCTCATTGGAAATGATGTGGAAATATTATCTAATGTAAAGAAGTGGCTAGCCGAGCAATTCCAAATAAAAGATTTAGGAGAAGCAAGTTATGTTCTTGGGATCTAGATTATTCGAGGTCACAAGAATAGACTTTTGACATTATCTTAAGCATCTTATATTGATAAGGTACTCGTTCGTTTTTCGATGCAAAACTCCAATAAAAGACAGTTACCTTCTTGATATGGAGTTATCATTTTCAAAGAGTAATATCCCAAGACACTTCAAGAGGAAGAGAATATAAGACGTGTAAAACCCCTTATTTTAAGAAAGGGTATTGTGGTCTTTTGACCCAAATTTTTTTTCAAAAAAAAAATTGGATGAATCTAGACAGATTTGGGTCTAGATTCGTTTGGACAAAAGTACGAAGAAAGTTTGAAAATTAGGGTCAAACTGTAATTATTTAAGGGTATTTTTGAGAAGATTTTCAGAAAATTGGGTCAAAATGTAAGTAACCAAAATAGTGCCCATTGATTCTGATGCTGACACATGGCACTACAGTTACAGAAATTGCCCTTAAATCCCCCTTATTTTCCTTCTTCTCCCACGAGGCCCCTGTGATGCTCTTTCACGCCAGTGGCTACCGCTCCTCCTCCGATCATCGTCGAAGCTTGCTGCCACCTGAAAATGAAGTGTCGTCGCCACACGAAGCTTCTGTTGCTAGAACAAGTCACATTGGAGCCCGCGATCACCAAAAAATGGCGAAAAATGCCACCGTTTGTTTTGCTCGCTGGAGCCGATTCCGGCCACCGTTCGCCGCGAAATTGGTCAATAGACTTGCTCCTCACGAGCAATCTGGCGGTAGGTACCTCGTGACTCAATTTTGCTCTATTTCATTTTAATTTTGTTGGGCATTTTTATGCCTAAATAGTTACAAAATTGACTTTTTTATCGGACCGTTAGATTGTAAAACCAATATCATTTTTAGAATCTACATTGAAAATGGTGAAAAGAAATATATTGACTATGTTCTAAAATGAGCCCAAAAAATGAATTTGCGTGTCGTGGGGCCCACATCCAAATTGGACATATTATATGTCTAACATAGGGTTTCTAGGTGCTGCGAATTTAGTGGTGAAGTCTGTTTCATGATTTCAAGCTCCGTTTGAAAATCAAGTATTCAAACCAAGGAACCAAAGGCTCAAAAACAACATCTGTTCTTCCAAACGACGCCAAGGCTCAAAACGACATCCGTTCTTCCAAACGATACCCAAACGATGCCAAACTTTCTCTATAGCCATGTAACGCCAGTTGGACGCTTAATTGAGGTAGAGATTTGATTACTTGATCTTCAAATTGGATTAATTTTGATTTTTATATATTTTTGATAAATATGGAATTTCATGAAGTGATTTTTAAAAATTATGTTTATATCTATTTTAATTTAATTTTAGATATAAACTGCCTAGGAGGCACGTCACACTGATTGACATGTCATATTTACTGTTTGAAACTATTTTCTGCAGAAAATTGGATTTTTTTGTGTTTTGATCAAAAATGGTTGTTATAATGCCAAAATTCTTAGAAAATCAAATACAAATTGAGAACTCAGCTTTGAGGACTAAATGTTTTTTGATTAAAGAATACTGCATGGTTATTTTGAGATTTTGTGGAAATGGTGCATATCCTTATTCTGTCATGACTCAGCTTTGAGGACTAAATGTTATTTGATTAAAGAATACTGTATGGTTATTTTGAGATTTTGTGGAAATGGTGCATATCCTTATTCTGTCATGCATATAGTATTTGCATGCACTCACATACTTACGCAGTCGTCAGACTTACGATGCCCACATAGAGTGATCAGATTTACGGCATCTCTTTAGATGGCTCGAACTTACGGGTAATCTATTAGAACACTTCAGACATCATGATTGCATACATGGTAATATGTTGGCTTGAATATATATGTACTGGATTTGATGGATGTTTTACAATAGTTTGGAATGTTTGAATTATTGAATTATGATTTCCACTTGGATTTTATGGACTATTTTGAGTAGACTACCAACCATGCAGGACTTTTAACATGAGTTTATTTCTTATATATATAAAAACTTGTAATCGATTTTCTACTGGATACTAGATCACCCCTTCTTCCTCTCAGGTAGCACTTAGTGTGATTTTGACCAGAAGACATTTGCAGAATAACTAATTTATTTATATTTTGGTAAATTCCTACGAGACTTGTGAAATATTTAAATTTGAGTAGGAATTTGGATTTCATTCAGCTTCATAAACTAGAATATGAGATCTGGACATGGATTATTTTACTTGTATCTGTATTTGAGTGTGAGATGATTTGTGATATACGACTATTAAATAATTATTTTAATTACGGTCTATGTTCAATGAGTGACACGTAACTGTGGGATTTTATTTTCAATTAAGTATTTTGTTGAGGCCAGTTTTGAAAGGTTAGAGACCTCGGGGAAAAATTTTGAATTAATTGAGTCATTTTTTAAAAAATATATTTTTTTGTATTTCTATTTTATGAAATATCCATTCTACCACTGACCCCGGCCTCGGGTCGTGACAAGATGAGTTCTTATATGTCTGCAGTTGGCAACCTTATATACGCCATGTTATGTACTAGACCTGACACATGCTACGCAGTAGGGATAATTAGTCATTTTCAATCAAATCTAGGATTAGATCACTAGATAGCGGTAAATCATATTCTCAAGTATCTTAGAAGAACGAGAAATTATATGTTAGTTTATTCAAGTCAGGACTTTATTCCTATTGGTTACATTAACTCTGATTTTCAATTAGACAAAGATACTCAAAAGTCGACGTCTGGGTTAGTGTTCACTTTTGGTGGTGAGATTGTTGTCTAGAGAAGTGTTAAACAATCCAACACTATAGATTTTACTATGGAAGCAGAATTATAGCAGCTTGTGAAGCTGCTAAAAAAGCAGTTTGGCTTAGAAAGTGCTCTACTGATTTGGAAGTTGTTCCAAATACAGATAAGCCATTGACTTTATACTGCAATAACAGTGGAGCGGTGGTGAATTCAAAAGAACTAAGAAGTCACAAGAAAAGAAGGAATATAGAGAGAAAGTATCATCTAATTAGAGAGATAATACATCGAGGAGACCTGATCGTTATGAAGATAGCTTCCGAAAATAACATTGCTGATTCTTTTACAAAGATACTTCCAGCGAAGACTTTTAAGAATCACTTGAAAGGTCTAGGAATGAGAGGTATGTCTCACCTACTTTAGGGCAAGTGAGAGATTGTTAGGGTTTGTGCCCTAAAAGTATGTATATTTTAGATATTTACTGAATTAATAAAATGCATTTTTCTATTTGAATTTGTGCATAAATTGTATATCTTTAAATATCAGAAAATCTCTAGTTTATTTATGTGACCACAAATTTAGTATCTAAGTGTTATATACATGAAGATTAAATTTATGAATAATAAACTAAATATCATCTGTAATAATTAATTAAAGGTTGGGATCTTTAATTAAATAATATTAGTACGGCCTATTAATATTGAGAATGTAATAGTCTTATCTGGATTATTGATGTATTGACATCGCAATAATGGTAGTTTATATAATTCAATTATAGAGGACTGGACTAGACATGATATAAATCTCACATAAATTCCGTTAACGGTTGAAAATTCAAATAATGTTACTAGATAATGATATGTAGATCGATCTTAATTCTACGTAGTTATAGACTCTTATTTATAACATTATATTTTTTAACATACTTGTTAAAGGTTTGTTTTTTAAACAAATCGAAATACTTGTGTCTTTGGAGTATGATGAGATAAGTAACTAAGAATATAACTTATAGATATGGAATTCATTCCATCCATTAGGAAGCTAGAAAAATGATTCCTTTATATATTAATTAAGGACTTAAACAGTTTGAGTACTCAATTTATAATAGATTTATAAATTAATTGTTCATTAGAGAATTAATGGTACACAAGGATAAAGATGTAATTGGAGAGGTAAATGAAATATAATCTAGTTTAAATTATGAGTTGTCTATGGAGGATTAAACTACATGTAATGATTAAATCGATTGATTACTCGTTATTTTATAAGTAAATTAATTTTGTAACTCTAAGAGTTTAATTCTCAATTTTTAGTATAATAATATTGGAATTAAAAAATTAAATAAATTAATTAAAGAGTTTAATTAATTGTCATAATTTATTAGAACTTGAATTACAGATCTATAAGTCCCTAATTCCACTCTTACAAACAATGTACTTGATATTACATTATTTTTATTACTGCACATTTTTTCTCGATAAATTATTTATCTACAATAATTAATAATTATTATTAATTAATTAATTAATTAATTTTGAATTAGTTAATTTAAATTATGGAGAGATAAGTTTCTTAATTTGTTTAAATTTAGAATTTTAAAAATATCTAATTATTAGATAATTAGATAAAACGAAATTAGGAAACTCAGTGAAAATGAAACACTCTTCCTTGAAAGAGTGAATTATCTGCTAGTTTATATATATATATATATATTTATATAATTAATGGTTGCCAATCTAATAGGTATTTTTTTTTTTACCTATGGATAGATATTTTTTTTTTAACCGTTTGGATCACCATCTAATGGTGATCCAATG
>JXTB01000407.1:80686-122026 GCA_002914805.1 Parasponia andersonii
AGTTTAATGCCGTTATCAACGCAAACTCACCAAGCCCGAATCTCAAGTTGCTATCCCCAATGAAAAATTGCAACTCCGCCGGGTTTTGGGATTTCACCTTCCTCAACAGTAGTTGGTGTATAAATACTCCTGATACTTGCATTGGAGGAGCAAGAAAAAACTGCTTAAACGGACACTGCTTTGCCCTCTCTAACAAATCATACTTCTCGAATCTCTCCTTAATCTTCGACATCACTGTTGTTCCTTTTATAGTGACTCTTCCAGGAAAGTGTTCTCCAAAAGGTACAAGGAGCTTTGACATTTGGTTCGGCATAAGAGGAACAAAGCAATTTAGTTAGGATTTTTATAAATTTAACATATATCAAAAGCATCTAAATTACGTCGAAATATAATTGAAACACATCGAAATAGGTCGAAAAGTGATCGAAATTTCGATCATTTTGATTTCGACGAGACTTCGATTGTCATCAAAAAATCTTACAGAAACTATCTCAAATGAGAACAAATAGCAAGGAGTGGAAATTGTCCAAGGAACAAATCATCGAAAAACAGAGCACGTCGAAATGGAATCGAAAACAGTCGAAAAAAGATTAACTACTACCTACTAGAAGAAAACAGGTCATCGAACTGTGATCGAAAAATAGTTGAACTAGCATCGAAAATTTAGAGCAGCCTTATTTTCTATTTTAAATTGTCATCGAAAATGTATCGAAATACTGTAAAAAAACCTATTTCGAAGGGTATCAAAATTTCGACTCTGTAAATCAAAACACAGTCGAAATACCATCGAAAACACGTCGAAATACCATCGAATATCATCGAACTGTGATCGAAAAACAGTCGAACTAACATCGAAAATTTAGATTTTCTATTTTAAAATGTCATCGAAAATGTATCGAAATTTCAGCACTATTCATCGAAATAAAATCGAAACACAGTCGAAATACCATCGAAAAGGTATCGAAATTTCGACTCTGTAAATCGAAACACAGTCGAAATACCATCGAATATCATCGAACTGTCATCGAAAATTTAGAGCAGCCTTATTTTCTATTTTAAAAGACAAATTAGCTTTAAATGTCATGAAAAATGTATCGAAATTGCAGCACTATTCATCCAAACCTCATCGAAATAAAATCGAAACACAGTCAAAATAACATCGAAAGTTTATTTGACCTATTTAATAGAGAATACGGAGCATATTTAACCTAATTTCTCTTTTAAATATCATCGAAAAGGTATCGAAATTTCGACTCTGTAAATCGAAACACAGTCGAAATACCATCGAAACTACGTCGAAATACCATCGAAAACACGTCGAATTTCGCATGATTTTTCGGTACTATTTTCAGCCATACTCATCGAAATATGATCGAAAATTTAGACCAGCTAATCGAAAATGCATCGAAAAAATGTCGAAATGAAGTGAAAAATTTCTAAATCGTCTTCTACTACAAATGCCCTACATTAAAAAAAAATAAAACCCTCAAATCAGATTTTGCTTACCTTCTTTTGGGGACTCATTTTTCTCAACGTAATCCTAAACAGTGAGAGAGATTTACGATAGACGGCACGACGAGATTTCGTCTTCCTCGGTTAACGACGCGATGGTTCTTGGCTCTTCAGAGAAGGAGACGAAAGAGAGAGTTGGAGAGAGAGAGAGAGAGAAATAAGGAGTTTAAGAAATGAGGAGTTTAAGGGGAAGAGGCATATTTTCTCTTAGGTATTAGTAAGGGTATTTTCGTCCGCAAGCATATTTTTCAAATGTTTTTTAACTTGTGCATATGGGCCAAAATAAGGGTATTACGGAGCATATTTAACCTAATTTCCCCTGAAATTATATAGAGAATTTATTTAGTTTAGTTAAATACTTGTCGTACTCGTCATCATATATTTTGTCGTTTTAAACAATGAACTGTGAGTAGTACTGAGCAGTCGCTTACTGACTCACGAAACCAAAAAAGAGTGAATTGGGGGTTTTCTTTTGTTTTTTCTTGTGTGGATATTTGAGTCTTAGATCTTTACCCGTGTTCTTGTATGATGTATTCGAAATGTTGGATGAATGAAATGAGTAACTCGTTGTGTTCCTAATTATGCGATGAACGATGAGCGATGCCGATGTCAACAAATATGGAAGGACATCGTATGCTCTAACAAAATAATTGCTCCACTTGTATTTCAATTGTCAAACACCGATATTCCAAGGAGTAATGTCATGAACTGTCATATTTAAACACACATAAATCTTGCACCTCAGATAATGTACGTGTTGATAGTATTTTTACGATGATCATTTAACTCAATCTAGATGAATTATAGCGATTGATTAATCGAATTACTTTATTGGAATTCTATTATAAATAATAATATTATTGTAGGAAATAATAAAAGAACATAAGAAATTTACTAGGTTTAGTCCCAAAAAGATGGCCTATATGTATAGTAATTTTTCTAGTATATGAGAAAGATTATAAGAGAGCATAGTGTCATGATCGTCACACCCCGTGCGACGTCTAGCACTCTGGATCAACCTGCTCACCGACAATACGTATATAGGCAACATCAATTGGTTTGTCCTGTTTTGGGCTTATCACGAGAATGACTCTAACTCCTAACCAGTTTATGCAGGGTGGCCTAGACCTATAGGAATATTTCTTAGATTTCTCGCACGCACCTTTAGAGTCTTTCCACCCAGTCAATAATACCCTCGCGTAGTTTGTCTTTCCTTTCACCATTCAAGGCGTGACGAACCCTCCCCTACTAAAACACATGTACGCACTCATGTAAGAAACTATTTACTGTCGAAATGCTCTATCATGCCTATCTTTTTACTCGGCGCACACACCCTCATGCCTCAGTGTACCAATGTCGACACTTGGCATAGATACAGTCCCCTAACTGTGTTACATTTCATTACGACTTCAGAAGAGGTTCGGTTGCCTCTTGTTGATTTCTTCTTATGGAATCCGACAGTATGTCCCGTGCACATCTGCCGCTTAGCTCTGATACCACTTATCATGAGTATCACACCTCCTATGTAAACATGCTTTGTGCGGTGCCCGATACCTTTGATGAGCCTGTTCACAAAAAATATGCATATATGCAATATTTGTAACATCCCCCGATTCTACATACATACGTAAGAGATTTTTGTAAAAAATATATATATGTATAAATATTTAGTGAGTTTGGGAAACATTACTCGCCTTAGAATCGATAAAATTGGGAAAAATTAAAACTTTTTAAACTTTTTAGAAGGAAAAAAAAAAGAAAATTTCACTTATAATTATACTCACATAGTTTATTTCACAAAGACTTATTAATGCATAATTATAAACCTTGTGCTAGAGTTTTTTTTTAAAAGAATCAAGTCAAATATTGACAAAACAAACTCCTATAATTGCTAAAGCATTTACGAAAAAGTGTCAAATACAAGTATAATTACTTACCGAGCTTTAAAGAAACTATATGGACTCCTGGATGATTGTATTAAAAGTTACTTTAATAGAACAGGGAATAAGTAACAAGAACGAGAGAAAATAGGAACCTTCCTATTCGGTGAGTGGAAGGTGATTAAATAATGTTTGTAAGCCCATTAGAAGAAGATAAGGGTACTTATCCATCATGAATTGCCGACTCAGTCAAAGTCGGTTCCTTTCCCCTTCTTTTCTCTTTTTTCTTTTTAATTTTTTTTAATTTAATTTAATTTTTTTTATCCTACAAATAATTAAATCACACAAAAATCATAAATTAGGCATATTTTAAACATATAAACAAATAGATATATCTCGGCTAAAATTAAATAGCACTAGATACTTAATAAATGACTTCTTAATAATTGACCAAACATATGAAATAGTATAAAATTAATTTTTGCTATTCTAGTATTTATTATCATAACCAATAAAATCTAGCCATGTAGAATTCAACTAAAATTGAATAATATACACGTCAAACTTGTACCAAAGAGCGTCCTGAGCATTTCACTGCAAAATTCACTTCATAAACGAAGAATGTAATTTACAAATGTACTAAAAGAAATTCCTGAAATTTTTACGTACATAAATGCATTAATATATAGAAAGAAAAATCTTATACAATCATGTTATTATTGACCTTTTAATTATGTGAGGTACTAGATGTCGTTTTAGTATTTAGGATATCACAATATCGACTGATTTCGTCCTACTTTGTGCTCATCAGGGGAATGACTCCAGTTCCCAATTAGTTTGTGCAGGGATGGCCTGCCCATATATGAATATCTATTAGATCTCCTACATGTACCTCTAAAGTCTTCCTGCCTAGTCAATAATGCCTTCACGTAGTTTGTCCTACCTATCACCATTCAAGGCATGACAATAATCTCAAGATAAGAGCTCCATCTAGTATTTTCTATTATCTAATCTATGTTTTCTAGATTTTTAGTGCAAAGAGATTATTCATAATGTTGGATCGGATTTCACCAGCTGTCCACGTGTCTCTGAACTGCTGATGTGGTATCTTCTAACTGTCCACGTGCCCTTGCTATCCCAAAGAGCTTTCGACTTCAGACAAGGTCAGAGAGGTGGGGGGCCACCTGCAAAGACTCTCTGATGCTTAAGTCAGTCGTTTGTCTTTGATTTAGGGTAGCAAAGATTTAGTTTTTCTCTGTATGAGTGCATCTTTTTCTCTTACTCATAAACTTTTTAAATATCTCTTTTTGTATGCGTACATGCCCTTTTTTCGGGGATACATGGCTCAAATATATATAGTCCTAGAACTGTGAACCTCATGGTTCTCAATCCCAGGACCGAATATCTTTTTTCACCAGAACTTACTTCAGAGATCACGGGCCGAGATTACCGTGATTTTCCCTACATTGTCATGGCCTGGTTTTTGCCGTCCCCTATGGCTCAATCCTATCAGGGGCGAGACTTTGACATACTGCCATTCTGTCAGGACAGTTTGCCTACAGCACGCACCCACTCAGGATCGCATTAAATGCTCTGTATGGGTCTGGAGCTGTGAGTTGCTTCCAACTGTTCTCTAGTGGAAGACCCCTGAGGCTCCCGACCCTCAGCTATCGAGGTCAGAATCGGGCTGGGCCGATCCCATCTAGGGTCTGGGATAGGCTCGGCCCTTAGCCTTGGACAATCCATGGGCCTATGCGATACCACGTGCGACTCGCGTGGACTTTAATTGGTCACTCTGGACACGTGTCGGACGGTGTGCCCTGTTTATGACCTGTTCTGCCACCTAATCATCCACATGGCATATGTTCTAGGAACGGGTCCCACAACTGCCCCCATTTCCCTATTTGATGGATTCGTATCCATCAAGTGGGGAAATAATTTCTCTGTTCTCCCAATTCAAGGGACACAAGTGGCTCCCCAACTGCCGATGCAGGGGCACGCCACGCCATTTTGAACTTCTGACGCTTGCGTTTTCCTTGCCTTGCCCTTCTCCAGGAAAAAAACTCTTCGGCTCCCCTTCTATAAAAGCCACATTTATGCTCATTTCTTACTTTACAAAAATCTCCAAGTATTTCTGCTTTTTCAAGTCTTTCTAGTTTTCTAAAATCTTAGGGTTTCCAACTTCTCCCCTACTAGAAACTTTCACTCCTCTAATCGTATCCAGAACGATGGCCTCGAACCAAAACCAGAAGCTTTGCCCTATTGTGGACTCGGAATTGGACTCGCTGAGTAGATAGTTCTGCTTCCCCAGCGGAATGACATTGCAGAGGGTCGAGGGCCCTGCGGATTGGTACTTTCGGCCCTCTGCCCCTAAAGGCTCTATCATTTTGGGGAGGAGGCATCTAGAATAGCCACAGTTTCCTCTTCCTCTCCTGATCCATCAGTTTTTTGCTCTAACGGGGGTTCACCTAATGTAGCTGAATGCTAATGGGGTCATGATCTTGATGGGGCTCTCCGCCTTGTCAGTTCTCTATAACCTGCATATCGATCTGGAGGTGGTCTTTTATGTCTACAAGCTCACTCTCATCCCCAAAAAGAGCTCCTACCCCACTTTTTACCTCCAACTGCCCCCAAGACGCCATATTTTCTGGGGCTTGCCAAGGTCCGACAAGCAATGGGACTCTAACTCTAGGCTGTATGCCATCGGAGGAGCGTGGTGCTCTCCTTGGGTGAATGGGGAGCACTTCCAAGTCCCTTCTTTTTCCTGCAGAGTAAGTACTAGATCACGACTTTTGGGTCTGCGTTCACCTCGTCTATTGTTGCTCATCTTGTGCAGCCTCTGCGGAAGAAAATAGGTTTAAGCTGTAGTTGTCGGCGGGGCGGCTCAAGGAGCTGGATAGAATCATTATCTTTTGGACTACCGACACATCCAGGCAGTCCTGAACCCCCAGGTGATGAATATGATGCCAAGGATGATCTTATACCTTTCCTTCCCGCTGGATACCTGGGTCATCACAAAGCATCTGCAGAGCCAGCTTGACGCCCTGGCTCTGAACCGATTTCGCCGGGATAAGCAGAGTCGTATTGCTATGGTGGGTCATCAGGTTACGGCTTCGAGTCAGCTGGCGGGTCCTCACGACTTGGTGGCGCTGGCTAGCTATGAGCTCGAAGAGGCTGTGAGGCTCGTGGCCGAGGAGTGCATTAGGCTCCGTAGGGAGGAAGCTGCTGCCCCCAAGAGAGTTAAGGGTGAGTTTATTTTCGCATCGTGGAGCTCCGTCGATCGTGTTATAGTTGCATTCTAACTACATTGCTTGTTCTTTATAGGTTCTGATGCAGGCCCTTCAGCAGACCCTTCCCCAATCAAAGGGAGTGCTGCTGTGCACAAGGCCCACTCCAAGGCATCCACTGATCGGCGTCTTATGGCGTCCTCAAAGGACGAAGCACCTGCGGTCCTATTGCCTGGTGCAAATGGACAACCGACTTGGGAGACGACGGCCATAAAAGTCGTATATGGCAAGGCGGCGCCTTCGAGCCTGCTTGGGGAATCTGCCGCTCCGACTTCTTCCACCCCCAACTCTAGTTCGAAGACGAGCACGGGGTCTGGCACTGCTTGCCCTCGTAGGGAGATCGCTGAGCTCAGTGGGGGGGCTCCGAGGTTGAAATCTCGGTCGTCTTCTCCTCCCCCGATCCCAATAAAGCGGCGTCATTAGGCCGACTAACCCAAGGAGAGGGAAGGCCTAGTAGAGAAGAGGGGTAGGGTCGCCCCCTCTTCTAACAGCGATGACGACGAGGCCACACTAACCCTCATGAGAAGGAGAAGGTCAGCGCGTAGCAGCCCGTTAGGGGGGAATGATCAAGATAAGACCGAAAAATCACATTCGAGCGGGAGTCCCTGTGGCGTCTACTGCTGAAGATGCGCCGCCCACGGCTGTCACTGAGGGCATGCTTGGCGGCACCTTGCTTTCTACTGTCCCCATTATCGCCGCTTCGGGAGCGTTGAAAAGAGCTACTGAAGCATGTCTGGTGGGGGGAGAGGGTGTCCTCATGGTTGGCAGGATGGAGTCGCGTTCCTCAGACGCAGGCAACATCCAAAGAGAGGGTCCAGCTATGGAACCCGAGCTGGAGGCGCTCTTCTCGGAGAATGTTGAGCTCATCGCTGGCTGCGACATAGCGCAGGTTTGGCTCGCCTGGCCACCACCTTTGTGTTTTTTGGCATTCTTGCTGAGCACTGACCTTCCTTTTTTGTGTCTTGCAGCTAGCTGTCATCCAGTCCTTCTATGCTTCTCGCGTCAGGGAGCTGACCCGGGAGTTGAACTCCCATTCTGCACTGGCTGAGCAGAGCGAGGCCGCCCTTGCTGAGTTGAGGACTGACTTCGACTTGTATCAGAGCCTGGACGAGGCTAGGGTCGGTAGCATGGTGGCTCATGCTCTGAGTGTCGAGAGGGTCAGGCGCGAGGAACTAGTTGTAAAGTTAGCCGAGGCGGAGGCCGACAGGCTCACTCAATCCAAAGCCACCAAGCTGGCCCAGAACGAGCTCAGGGTCAAGGAGGCAGAATGCAGAGGTAGAGATGGGGCTGGCTTTCATCGCCCGTGACAGGGCCGTCGATAATGCCAAAGAGGCGAGGAAAGCCGAGGTGAAAGCCAAACTGGAGGCCCATTCCCTGCAACGCAGACTTGACCAGTCCAACGAGGTAAACTGACATATCTACTTGGATCACAAAAAATTGATGGGGGCTCATGTAGAGTTGTCTCACAAACACGGCGAAGACCTCGCCGACATTAACACTCTTTTGGTCGACTTGTCGTAGTGGCAAGTGGATCTGAGGCTCGGAGAAATTGAAGACAAGGTACCAGAAGCAGGTGGATGTCCTTTCTGTAGAAAGCTACAGGTCTGGCTGGGAAAACAGAGAATTTGAAGGCCATGCGGAGGTGGTAACGCAAGACCAGTTTGATGAGCAGAAAGGCATCGAGAGGGATCATTATTCTGTCAAGCACTACATGTAGCAGTTAGGGGACGGGATCAACATCGTGTACCCTGTTGATGTGTTGAAGATGCTCGACGAAGAAAAGGACGGGCCTTCTACATCCGCCTCTGTTGCTAAGGAGATTGTCTTCGTTTCTGGTCCACTAGAGCACACCTCAGAGGTTCCTAGCGGTCAGCCTGATCTTGGGGCCTCAACCGGCGATAGGTCTGGCACGGTCCTTCTGTCTAGCGATGATTCTGACCCAGGTATGCCGCCCTCTACTGGAGCTAGTCCAAGTGCCGAGACTGGCTACTCTTCCCTGGTTGGAGGTAATTAGGGCCCCTCGCTCTGTGCATTTGTAAAGTTGACCCTTATTGTAACCATCCATTTAAATAATAGAAACTGTGCTGTCTTTTTTCTTTCAAATTTATTCCCTTCTCTCACTCTTTTTGCTGACCGCATTTAGGGTTAGGGTCAGATATTGTATACAACGCCATCCCTTTGTCGGCGGTGCGGCCGGCATTTAGGTTTGACTGGGTCATATATGATTTCGAGTTCTTAGCGAATTCTCCTCGTACTATGTCCGACAGGATTAGCTTTGGAGATCGGGATGTGAGTTCTGACTCATCCGTTTTCGAGGATGTATAACCTCTGTTATGACTTATGTTGGCAGAATTCGACCTGCACGTGTGGCTGGACTTCTCTGACCCCAAGTGGGAATGCGCCAGGAACCAGCTCCAGGGGTTGGTTGACTATTGTTTGGACCCGTCGCTGCAGAGGAAAATGCCCGGGCTCGGATCATTTCAGGACAAACAGGGCACTACCACTCTGATATTTCCCTGCGAGTCCGTCCAAGACCTGCTTCTTATAAGTAGAGTGTGCGTGCCACTGTTGACCGTTCATTTTGTATTTTTAGGAAATAATAAACAGAGTTTAATTTTAACTTCTGTCTTCACACCTGGTCTAATACTGGACTACATCCAATGGGTAGGCTCCAAATCCGTTCATTCCCAGTCCATGCATAATTAAACCATTCCCTAGGCAGGGTCTGCTTCCAACGGGTAGACCCTGACCTTGTTTTCCCTTAACTATTTATATAGCTAAAATGCTCCTTAGGGAGGTTCTACTTCCAACGGGTGAACCCTGATCCTGCTTTTCTTTAGCTCTTCGAATAGCTAAAATGCTCTTTAGGGAGGGTCTACTTCCAATGGGTGGACCCTGACCCCGTTTTTCTTTAGCTCTCCGTATAGCTAAAATGCTCCTTAGGGAGGGTCTATTTCCAACGGGTGGACCCTGACCCTGCTTTCCTTTAGCTCTTCGAATAGCTAAAATGCTCCTTAGGGAGGGTCTACTTCCAATGGGTGGACCCTTACCCTACTTTCCTTTAGCTCTCCACATAGCTAAAATGCTCCTTAGGGAGGGTCTACTTCCAACGGGTAGATCTTGACCCTGCTTCCTTTAGTTTTTCGTATGCCGGCTGGCAAGTTTTTGGTTATGCGGCTTCTTCCTCTTCGTACATTTTCTTGGGTCGTCGGTCAGGCGACATGATCCCTGCAGTATGATCTTCATGAGGTCTGCTGACAAGCTTTCGGTTGCACAGCTCTTTCCTCTTCATACGTTTTCTTGGGCCATCGACAAGCATTTTATTGCACGATGTGATTCCCATAGTACAATCATTTTGAGGTCTGCTGACAAGTTTTCGGTTGCATAGCTCTTTCCTCTTCATACGTTTTCTCGGGCCATCGGCAAGCATTTTATTGCACGATGTGATTCCCATGATACGATTGTTTAGATCACGTGAATAGTGCCTGGGGTCTGCCACCGTGGGTAGACCCACTTTTCCATAGCAATCTAAAGGGTAAATCCATGAGGTGGAAAATTTGACCTGTTTTAGGATTAGACTTTCTAATAATATAAGCATTTACATGGGTCTTACATGTGATACTTTTTCAAGTGCTGAGCATTCCACGTGTTCGGTAAGCTCTTCCCAGTCTTGAGCTCTTTCAGGACATACGCACCATTGTCAAGTGCTTTGACCACCTCATAGGGTCCAACCAAGTTGGAGTCCAGCTTCGAGAAATTCCCTGTTCTGACCTTCAAGACCCAATCCCCAGCATCAAATCAACGAGCGTTAACCCTCTTTGCGTAGTAGGATCTGGCCTGCTGGTGGTATGAGGCAAGGTGGACCATGGCCATGTTTCTCGTTTCTTCTAGGAGGTCTGTGTTATGGCTTAGCTGCTGCTTGTTCAGTGGGGCATCTCTTACCACTTCAGAGCGAAGGGTCGGGAGGCCAATCTCGGTCGGGATCACAGTTTCTAACCCGTAGACCATAGCGAATGGCGTTCTCCCTGTCGACCTCCGCTCCATGGTTCGATAGGCCCACACAATGGCTGGCAGCTCTTCTAACTACCTGCCTTTAGCCTCCTGCAAGTTCTTTTTGATATTGTTAAATATGGCCTTGTTCGTTGCCTCTACTTGGCCATTCCCTTGAGGGTAGTTCACAGATGAGAAGCTGAGCCTTATATCATAGAGCTCACACAGTTCCTTAAGCTTAGCATTCTGGAACTGTGTGCTATGATTGGCATGTATTTCCTTCGGAATCCCGTATTGACAGATTATGTTTTTTCAAATGAAGTTTATCATGTCTGTCTTACTAACGGTCGCATAGGCTTCAGCCTCTACCCATTTGGTGAAATAATTCGTGGCCAGCAAGACGTACCTTCTTCTCCCTGGACTTCTGGGGAGCTCGTCGATGATGTCCAGACCCCATTTGGCAAATGGCCAAGGAGTTATGTTCGAATGGAGTTCCTCCACGGGTTTGCATTTCATTGGGCCGAACCTCTGGCACTTATCACATTTCTTGACAAATCGGTCTACCTCGGCCATCATGTATGGCCAGAAGTATCCGGCCGTTAGAGCCTTGTGGGCGAGGCTTCGTCCACCAGAGTGGTTGTCGCATGCTCCCTCATGGATTTCCTCCATCAGTTTCTACGCTTCGATGGGACCTACACACCTCAGTATTGGTCCCATTGTCGATCTCCTATACAGTCGCTCCCTCACCATAGAGTATCTGGTAGCCTTCAATTTGACCGACCTTACTTCTTGGGGGTCTGTGGGTAGGTTTCCCAACATCAATTACTGGGTGATACATTTCATCCACCCTTTGTCTATGGAGCCGGTTGTAAATACATGGCGTGCGGGGGTCTTCGAGGGGTCCTTCATGTCCTTGCCCTTTAGGAGAATCTCTGTGTGTCCGGTCGTTCCCCTGCCTGATGCACTCTTAGCTAGTTCGTCAGCCTTCTAGTTCATCTCCTTGGGAATCGGTTCGATATTGAAGCTGCTAAAGCGGGCTTTTGCCCCCATTACCTTAGAGAAGTACCTATGCAATCTTGGCTCTTTTACTTCGAAGTCTCCCCTGACCTGACCCGCGATCAACTGTGAGTCGGTCTTTACTGCAATGCTCTCCAGTCCGAAGTGCGGAGCCAGTTCAAGGCCTTGCAGTAGTGCCTCGTACTCCGCCTCATTGTTCATTGCCTAGAAATCGAGCCTCAAAGCTTTCTCAACTCTGAGTCCCATTGGGGCCTGTAAGACTATCCCAATACCTAATCCTGAGGCATTCGTGGATCTGTCAGTGTAGAGGGTCAAGACTGAAGGGGGGCGAAGCTGAGATGTCTGAAATGGGTCGCGCAGCTCGCCAAAGGATTCGATTTCAACCAGGAAATCCGCCATAGCTTGCCCTTTCTTCACCACTCGAGGCTGATACTCGATATCGTATATCCCCAGTTCGATGGCCCACTTGGTTAGTCGTCCCGATAGGTCGGCTTGGCCAAGATTTGCCAGATGGGGAAATCCGTATACACGGTGGCTGAGTGTGCCTCAAAGTACTGCCAGAGTCTCTTTTTAGCATTGACCAGAGTGAGGACCAGTTTTTTTGCCATACTATATCGTGTCTCGGCATCCAGGAGTATGTGGCTTGTATAAAACACTGGTTTCTGCTTACTATCTTCCTCGATGAATAGTACGGTACTGATCGCTACTTTGGATACTGCTAAATAGGTGTACAGGCACTCCCCCTTTGCTGGGGAAGCCAGGATAGGCAAATGACTCAAGTACAGCTTGAGATCTGTCAGTGCCTTATCCTGTTCCTCCCCCCCAAACGACAGTGGAGCTCCTCTTCAAGCACTGGAAGAAAGGCTTGCATCAGTCAGACATCTTGGAAACGAACTGGCTGAGAGCGGCTATCTTTCCGGCTAGGCGTTGGACCTCCTGAATAGTCGAGGGTCTCTGCACATCTGTGATTGAGGACAAGTGGGTTGAGTTTGCCTTAATACCTCTCCTGCTCATGATTGCCCCAGGAACTGGCTAGAGGACACCCCAAATGCATATTTCTTGGGGTTCAGATGCATCTGATATTGCCTTAGGATCTGGAAACATTCATCTAGATGTCTCAGATGGTCTGAAGTTTCTCTGCTCTTCATGACCATGTCGTCGATGTAGAACTCCATAGTCTTTCCTAGCAGCCCGGTGAACATCTTGTTCATGAGCCTCTGGTAGGTTACCCCCATGTTCTTCAAGAAAAATGGCATGCATCTGTAGTAGTACAGATGACGCTCCGTAATAAAAGCCGTGTGGATCTGGACTTCCGTGTACAGGGGGATCTGGTTGTATCAAGAGTAGGCATCAAGGAAGCTCATCCGATCAAATCCTGCCGTCGCGTCCACCATTTGGTCGACCCTTGGCAGGGGGAAGCTATCATTTGTGCAGGCTTTGTTCAAGTTAGTGAAGTCTATGCAGGTACAACGGTCACCATTTTTCATTTTCACCACTACTGGGTTAGAGACCCAACATGGGTATACGCATTCCATGATCAGACCGTTCTCCAGTAGCTTCTCTACCTCCTTGTTGATCGCCCTGTTTTTCTCTGGTGCGAACCTTCGTGGTTTCTACCTGACCGAAGGGAAATTGGGCTCTATGTTCAGCTGGTGGCAGGCGTGCACGGGGTCTATTCCAGGATGTCATTGTGGGAGCACGCGAAGACATCCTCGTTTTGCCTTAGGGACCCCAACATCTCATTCTTTTCCTCCTCGGGTAATAAGGCCCCGATTAGAACTACCTTCACCGGTTCTGCCTCTTTCAAAGGGACCGCTACCAGCTCCTCGATCGTAGACTCCGGCCCGTCAGACTCCTCTTCGATCCGCTTCATATATGTTGGCAGGCGGTCCTTTTATTGCTATCTGTCCCCTGTCGAGGCACTTGCACTCGTGTCAGCTCCCTTCAGGGCAGTTGAGAAACATTTCCTGGCAGAGGCCTAGTCTCCCTCGATGTCTATCATATAAGTACCGTCCTTTGATAGACATCTTAAGACTTGATGGAGGGTGGATGCGACCCCATGCATGGTGTGGATCTATCCCCTCTCCATGATGGCATTGAAAGAGGATTGGCAGTCGATGATGACAAAATCCACATCCAAGCACCTTTCTGCAGTGTGGACCTTCAGGGTCATGACGCCCAAGGGGCTGACCCGAGTACTGTCGAAAGCGAACAGTGGCTGACAGGTCGGCCTGAGCATGTTTCGATTCAGGCTCATACTCTCGAACATACTGAGGAACAGGACGTCGATGCTACTCCCACCATCGACCAGGACCCTTTCGACTAACGCAGAGTCGATCTGTAGCTTAATCACTAAGGGGTCATCGTGGGGCAGGCACACCGTGGTCAAATCTTGTTGGGTGAAAATGATGGGGGTGGTAGAGGCATGGCTCTCTCCCATCATAAAATGGTTGACGGAATGGCCTATCCCCCTCAGGTGCTTTACCCTTTCTTCGTTCTTTTTGAGGCATTTTTCCTTCTCCTCTTGACCCTGGGTCGGCTCTGGCCTGCCCATGATGGTCGGCACTATCCTCAGGGTCTGCTCTCCTGATTTGGAGGCCTAGGTCTGCTTGCCTTTTTCGGGCCTGGTGGCATCTTCCCGTGGCTGGGTTCCGCCGGTCTTCATGTACTGTTTCAACTTGCCGGCATGGATCGCCATCATGACCTACGCGTAAAAGTTGCGGTAGTTGACAGTGTTGTGCCTGTGATCTCTGTGAAATTGGCAGTACCTGTTCCTGTTTTTCATGTGCTCAGGAACGCCAGACTTGGACGGGTCTTTGAAAATGCGCCTGTCTCTATTTTGGAGGTAGATCACTTCGAACAGCGTGTTGAGCTCGTATTTCGGCAGAAGGTCACGGGACGCCTTCCTCCGCTTGCCACCTTCCTGACTGCCTTGGATGGGGGCTTCTTGTTTCGGAGTCGGCCCTTGGTCTGGCACGGGCATCTTTACCCCTTGCGGGGCCGGGGTTTGTGTCGGCAATGCTGTTATTATGGCAGAGGTCTTGGGCATTTTTTGGTGGCTTTCCAGCACCCTGAATACCCCTTCCGACTTCGCCTGGACATCTACCATATCGTACAGAAGGTTTAACAGGAGATGGTCCGATAGCATCGATCCTGGCTGCAGGCTCCTAATGAACGAGCCTGCAGCTTGGACCAAGTCGGTGTTGTGAACTAGAGACATTACCTCAAGGAAACGTGACAGGTACTCTCTCAGAGACTCGTTCATAGCGTGCTCCAATCGGTCACGGTCTCGCATAGTTTTCTGCTGTCTCCGGGAACCTGTGTACTGCTTTAGGAAAAGTTTAAAGAAATCTTCGAACTCGTTTATGGATTTCTCTGGGAGCTATCTGAACCATAACAGGGCTGGGCCTGCCAGGGTTGTGGAGAAGACTTTGCAGGTTATGGCCTCATCCCTGGTTTCTAAGACCATCTTTTGCTGAAAGTGGTATATGTGATCAAGGGGGTCGGTTGGCCTGAAAGTCAGGGTTGAGAAGTCTCTCGGATTGGGCTCCATCTAGATCCAGCCGGCGAAGGCTGTTTGGTTGATCCCTCACACAGTTTGCTCTGTCAGATCACCGGGGGTCTAGCTGTGATGGGCCCTGAGCTTCTTACTCAGCTCCGCCATCATTTCTTGCTTCCAGTCGGGGAGCGCACCTTCCAGACGTTCTTGGTGTCTTCTGTCCACTGCCGCTTCGGGTCAGAGGGGCCTCGTCTGGCTTTGTCGCTCCCCCTGCATCTGCGATCTGGATAGGGCCGGGACTTCCCTCAGTGGTTGGCCCCCAGACTCTTGTTGGATTTCTTCGTCAAAGTCTTCCTTTCGCTCACTCTTGGCTTCGCTTACCAGTAGCCCTTCGAGGTGGGTGTTATCTCTATGCACTTCTGCGACTTCATCTTTTAAACCCAGGACGGCCTCATGGGCAATCTCTGCCTTCCAGCTTGCTTCTACTAGGGCGGCAAGCATCTGGTCCAGCTTTTTGCTCCTAACCCGGTTGTGTTTCCTAGGAGCTCACTTCAGCGTCGGGACGTGTACTCCTGGTTGTCATTCTCGAAGGTGTCATCCAATATTGTATGGCCTTTTGTTCGGGTAGAGCGTGATTGTGAGACTCGTACTCTTTTCTCACACTCAATGTTTTCCCACAGGCAGCGCCAAACTGTTGGATCAATTTTCACCAGGTGTATGCGTTTCTATGAACTGCTGATGTGGTATCTTCCAACTATCCACGTGTCCAAACTGTCCTAAAGAGCTTTCGACTTCAGGTAGGGTCGGAGAGGCAGGGGAGGCCACCTGCAAAGACTCTCTGATGCTTAAGTCAGTCATTTGTCTTTGATTTAGGGTAGCAAAGATTTAGTTTTTCTTTGTATAAGTGTCTCTTTTTCTCTTACTCATAAAGTTTTTAAATATCTCTTTTTGTATGCATACATGCCCTTTTTTCGGGGAAGCATGGCCCAAATATATATAGTCCTGCTACTGTGAACCTCATGGTTCTCAATCCTAGGACCGAGTACCTTTTTTCACCAGAACTTACTCCAGAGATCATGGGCCGAGATTACTGCGATTCTCCCTACATTGTCATGGCCTGGTTTCTGCCGTCCCCTATGGCTCAATCGTGTCAGGGGTGAGACTTTGACATACCGCCTTTCTATCAGGACGGTTTTCGTAAAGCATGCACCCACTCAGGATCGCATTAAATGCTTTATCTGGGTCTGGAGCTGTGAGTTGCTTCTAATTGTTCTCAGATGGAAGACCTCTGAGGCTCCCGACCCTCAGCTATCGAGGTCAGAATCGGGCTGGGCTGAGCCCATCCAGGGTCTGGGATGGGCTCGGCCCTTAGCCTTGGACAACTCATGGGCCTATGCGGTACCACGTTCGACTCGCGTGACCTTTAATTGGTCACTCTGGACATGTGTCGGATGGTGTGTCTCGTTTATGACCTGTTTTACCACCTAATCGTCCACATGGCGTATGATTTAGGAATGGGTCCTACACATAAGATCAAAGCATGACTTTGAAAATAATTTGAATTCATTAAATATTCTATATATGATAAATTATCAAATTATTAGTTTGACTCCCCCTAAAAATATTAGAAGTCAGACTGATTTAAATATTTTGTTTATGAAAGAATTATAAGTTAGCAAGGAATTTGAACTGAGAATCAGACCAATCCATTCACATTTGTAAAACCCCTTAATTTTTGTAAGGGTGTTTTACATCTTTTGACCAAAATTTTCAAAAAAATAAGTAATAACAAAAATTCAAAATTAGGATTAAAATAAGAAAAGTTTTGAGTCACCGGCTAAATGGTAAATGTGAAAGACAAAAATGATTGAAACTATGAAAAATGAGATCAAATCGCAATTAAACAAACACTATTCATACGATTAGCTCATGACACATTTGGTAGACTTTGTTTAGTTGTCTTTAAATATCTCAATTCTCCACTTCTTTTTTGCACAAGCCCTAGAGCTCCCAAACACGACCGAAGCTCCTACCGTCAAAGTCGATCCTTACACCGCCAGCTTCCAGGCCCAATGCACTCATCCACCCTGATCTTTGTCTGCCAACTAAGAATTCCTAATCAGCCTCGTCTGAAACTGGGCCCCGATGACCAAGTTTGAGGGCTTTTTAATACTACCTCCAGCATGATTTTCAAGCCAAAGATCGTTGTCCGACCACCAACTCCCTCACCGTCGGTACGTTTTGCTTTCTCTCGAGCTCCCTGATTGATTCCACCAGGTGACAGCCATCAATTTTTCGTGGCGAGCATCTCATCACAATTACCATATTTTTATTTAATTTATGGCATTTTCATAATTATTTCATAAAATAATTGATTAGGTTTAGAAAATTATGCTTTGTGAAAAGTGAGATTTAGAGAGAAGAATAAATATGATTTTGTGACGTCAAAATGATATCTAGACACATGTGAATTTTCAAACTCAAAAAAAAAGATATTTTTCTAAATATTTCAAAAAGTGATATTATTGTAACTTTCAAATTAAAAGCCCATATAAGACTCAAGGCCTTAAACAAAGTACCGACCTTTAATTTAGATTTAGTGAGGTAGAGAGGCAAATTTTGATATAAAACATCACTACATTTCGAAGTGGGAGACACGAAGCTTGGGATTTATCTTATCTTAGAATTTAAATTTATCGAATTATATGTCTAACCTAATTTTTTTTGGCACTAGAAATTCAGTGGAGATGTTCGCTTCACGATTTGACACTGTTTAAAAATTGAATATTCAAACCAAGAGATCCTGAATGACCGCCAAATAACATCAAATGCTTTTCATAGCATCGTAATGCTATCTAGACACTCAACTAAGGTAGGGATTCGAGTACTTGATTCTAAATTTAGTTTAATTTATAAATGTACATATTTTTCAATAACTATAGAATTTTGTGAATTAATTTATAAAAATTATATTAAAATCTGTTTTTTTTATCTAACTTTATATATAAACTATTTGGGAGATGCGTCACACTAGTTGGCATGTCATATAAACTGCTTTGAACTGTTTTTGGTGGAAACTTAAATTTTTGGATTTAGATTAAAAACGGCTTTGTATTATCATTCCTATACTTATATTTTGAAGCTAACAAATATATGATTAAAAACTAATAATCAACTTGAGTGTATAGCAATCTAAATTGAAAGGATCATAAAACATTCAAGATTGATTATAGAGAAGAGCTTGAAGACAAAGTTCAAGAATACAAGATATAGATTAGCAAAACAATAAATACTTAGATCTTGTACTTGAATACTTATTCACACATATTATGATCTTAATAATTTAAATTTTTCATAAAATTGAAAATTTTCAAACTAATACTATCAAATTTGTTTATCTTTAATTAAAATATGAAATTTATTCGACAAAAGTTTTTAAATTGATTTATAAATTTCTACAGTTTCTATATTTCATAAAAATCAATTTTAGAAGTCGCAATTTTGAAAAAAATTGAAAAAGACTTGAAAAAAAAATCAAAACTTGCTCTCGGGCATTTTTGACAGATTGATTCTCATTTTTCATTTGTTGATTCTTTGTCCAATTTTTGATAGATTTTCAAATTCGATAGTTAGAACTACACTTTTAAAGGTTAGTATTTTCAGTCGACTGAAAACACACTTTCGGTCTACCAAAATTGACAGATTGTCTGTCAAGCGATCAAACGGCTAGTTTTCATTCAAGTTTATAAATAGAAGCTTTTCTAATACTTGAAATAACTTTTGAACATTACTACATAGCTTTAATCATCTTTTCAGGTTATTCAAATCAATTTCGTGATTCAAACTTTCAAATTCACCAATGACTTGAGCCAAACTAGATCATATCTTATGTTCACATTTATTCTCTCTAAGCTTACCTTGCATCAAATATTTTTATTACAGAGATTTTAGTAGAGTGTTTTCAACAGACAAAAATCAAAATTCTATTTGTGAGATGAGGTTGACACCAGATTTATAAACAACCCAGCTTAGGTGAGATAAGCACCGGATTCTAAATAAATCCGAGTTAGGCATGATAAAACCAGATTCAAAGCTATTGTAAAAGTATGAGTATGCATAAGAAGACACCACTTGTTGTGTAAAAAGGGTCGGTTAAGCTCATTCTCTGGATCCAATAGTAGAAAGCTCGAAAGCGGTTGTCAAGAGTCAGAGACATAGATAAACTGTCGTTTTTGTTGAACCTCATAAAAAATAGTATTTATATTTCTCTATCTCTATCTCTTTAATTTATTTATCTTGAGCTTGTGCATGCAATTTAGCTATTTTTTCTTGTTATTATTATTAGCAGCATAATTTACTTGCTTATCTTAAAAATGCTTGCAAAAATTTTGAAAACCCAATTCACGCCCCCTCTTGGGTAGTTATTCTTGGTCTAATAATTGGTATCAAAGCTTGATGCTCAAATTTTTGAAACTTAAACATTTTTTAAGATGCCTAGTCCAAACAAGTTTTCTTTTCAATTTGAGGGGTTGTCACATTCCAAACCACCATTTTTCAATGGAAGTGATTTTAACTGTTGGAGAAACTAGATAGACATTTATCTTAGATCTATTGATTTTGATTTATAGTATACTATCACTAAAGGTTCATTAAAAATAACTAAAATTGTTAATGATAGAAAAATAGAAAAAGACATAGAGGAATATGATGAAAAAGATAAAATTACTTTCACAAAAAATGGAAAAGCAAGAAATATTCTTATATGTGATTTAGATAGGAAACTTTTATAATAATATTAAACAGACTAAAGATGCTCGTGAATTATAGAACATGTTAGAAGTCTCTTATCAAGGAACTAGCGCCATGAAGGAACTAGAATTAACATTTTCACAGGAAACTATGAGTTATTCAAAATGAAACAAGATGAATCTTTTTCTCAAATGTTTAGTAGATTTACTTCCATTATTAACTTTCTTTGTACTTTAAGAAAAATCTTTCTAAATAGGGAGTTGGTGAGCAAAATCCTTAGAAGTCTTCCACAAGCATATAGAAGCAAGGTGGTAGCTATTCAAGAAGTGAAAGACCTTAGCAAACTTCATCTTGAAGAACTTATGGGTTCCCTAATGACCCATGAAATTCTTATAAAGGAAAGAAATGAAGATGAAATAGAAGAGAAGAAAAAGAAAGAAATCACTCTTAAAGCTGCCATGTAAGAAAGCAATGAGGAAGAAGAAGAATTTGCGAATAGTGAGTTAAAATACATTGCCTTACTTACCAAGAAGCACAAGAAGTACTTAAACTTCAAAAAGAAGAATTTCAAAAAGAACACAAAAGTTGATGACTTTTGAGAAAAGAAAGTAAAGGATCATTCCATCACTTACGTTGAATGCAAGAAATCCGAACACATGAAGAACGAATACCCTATAAGAAGAAAGATAAGAAAGAATGCAGTGAAGGTCACTTAGGATGATAGTGAAGAAGAAGAATCCGATGGAGAAGAACAAGAAGAAATTGCCAATACATACTTCATGGTAATGGAAAATGAGGTAAGCTCTCTTAAACCTAAAATTGAATTTCTTGATGATAGTGATACTAGTATTAAAAATGATAGTAATTGTGATTTATCATATGAGGGTTTATTGAAAGATTTCAATGAATTACACAAGAACTATGAAAAACTCATTTTTAAGAACAATGCTCTCAAAAAGAAAATTTTTAGCTTATCAAAAATAGTTGAAGAGTTTACAAAAGAAAAGGAAATAGAATTACCTTGTAGTAATTGTGATCTTTTGTCTAAAGAAAATACTTCTTTAACTGACAAGATTTTTGACTTAACTAATATTGTCCACAAATTTACGAATGAAAAGAAAAATTTTGACATGATGCTTAGTGGACAAAAATATGTTTTTCACAAAGGAGGTATTGGGTATAAATTTTCCATAAAACAGAAATACCTCAAAAATTATTTTGGGAAAGCTAGTATAAGTGACACAAAGTATACTTGTACTTATTACAATCAAGATGAACACACTATTTTTTCATGCTTTGTAAAAAAAAAAATGCGTATTTTTGTGGAAAACCAACTTGGGTAACAAAAGAATCTAGAACTAATACTCAAGGACCCAAATTAATATGGATACCAAAAATCAAAGTTGATTTTTGTAGTTATAAAAGAAGAAGAACTTTTGTTTCTTGGATAATAGTTGCTCCAAACATATGACCTAAGACTATTCCTTACTTTCATCATTCACAAAAAGAAATGGAGGACTTGTTATTTTTGGATACAATGCGAAAGGAAAAATCTTAGGTATAAGTAACATTGGTTCTAGTTCCTTACCCATTATAGAAAATATTTTACTTGTTGATAGTCTCAATCATAATTTGCTTAGTATAAGTCAACTTTGTAATAAAGGTTATCAAGTCATTTTTTTTCTAAATGTTTGATTGAGGATACTTGTTCAAAAGAAATTATTTTTGAACGAGAAAGAAAATATATTGTTTATACTATTGATATTAAAAAATATTTTAGTCAAGATAAATATTTTTCAATTTTAAAAGATGATTCTTAACTTTGGTATAGAAGATTTAGACATACTAGCATGAATACTACTTCTAAACTTTCAAAGAAAAATCTTGTTAGTAGTTTAACTAGCTTATTTTTTGAAAAAGACAAGGTTTGTGATGTATGTCAATTTGGAAAACAAGTAAAAAGCTCATTTTATTCCAAAAACACTATTACTACTTTTAGACCCTTGCAACTATATCACATGGATTTATATGGATCATCAAGAGTAGCTAGTCTCGATGGGAAATATTATGTTTTTGTGATAATTGATGATTTTTCAAGAATAACTTGGATTCTGCTTGTTGCTCATAAAAATGTATTTTTAAATGTAGTTACTATTTTTGTAAAAAGGTACAAAATAAAAAAGACTATACCATCACATCTATTAGAAGTGATCATGGTGGGGAGTTTGAAAATAATGAAATGGAACCTTTTTACTACAAAAATAGTTTTGATTATAATTTTTTAGCTCCTAGAACTCTACAACAAAATAGAGTTGTAGAAAAAAAGAATAGTACCCTATAAGAAATTATAAGAAGCATGCTAAAAGAAAATATTTTACCAAAATATTTTTGGGCCGAAGTGATAAGTACCGCTTGTTATATTATGAATAGAGGTATAATAAGATTAATTTTAAACAATAAATCTTATGAGCTTTGGAAAGGTAGAAAACCCAATATTGGTTATTTTAAAGTTTTTAGTTGCAAATGTTTTATTTTGAATACTAAAGATAATTTGGATAAATTTGATTCAAAATCTGATGTTAGTATTTTTTTTTTTTGGATATTCTACTAATCGTAAGGCTTATAGAGTCTTTAATAATAGAACTTTAGTTGTAGAAGAATCTATACATGTTATTTTTGATGACTATGATGCTCTCCTTGAGAAGAGAAAAATAGATGATGATAAAGTTATAGGTTTGGAACTAAGCTTGAATAAGCTAAGTGTAAATGAGAAAACAAATGAAAAGAAGAACATCTAACTATAACAAGATATTAAGGAAGAAGAGGAAAGTGAAAATGGTAACGCAATCTCTCTTCCTCAAGATTTAAAAATTAATTATGCTTATCCTATAGACCAAATTCTAGGTAACCCCTTACAAGGAGTCAAAACTAGAGCATCACTTAGGAATACTTGTAATAACATGGCTTTTGTCTCTCAAATTAAACCAAAATTTTATAAAGATTTTGAAAAGGATGAATAATAGATTTTAGCTATGCAAGAAGAATTAAATCAATTTGAAAGAAGTGATGTATGGGAAGTAGTCCCAAAACCTAAGGATCAATCGGTTATAAGAACTAAATGGGTCTTTATAAATAAAGTAGATGAGCATGAGGTGATTGTGAGAAACAAGCTAGATTAGTAGCTCAAAGATTCAATCAAGAAGAAGGTATCGATTATGAAGAAACCTTCGTACCCATAGTAAGATTAGAGTCAATAAGGATGCTCTTAGCATTTGCATGTCATAAGGATTTTATCCTATACCAAATGAATGTTAAAAGTGTCTTTCTAAATGGATGCATTTTAGAAGAATTATATGTAGCCTAATCCTCAGTTTTCAAAATCATAAGTATCTTGATCATTTTTTTTAAATTAAAAAAGGCTCTTTATGGTTTTAAGTAAGCTTCTAAAGCTTAGTATGATAAATTAAGCAAATTTGTTATTTTAAATAATTTTATTATGGGAAAAGCTGATACTACTCTTTTTATAAAAAGAAAAAAGGGCGAGATAATTATAGTCCAAATTTATGTTGATTATATTGTATTTGGTGCTACTAATGTTTCCCTTGGGAAAATTTTTTAAAATATATGCATAATGAGTTTGAAATGAGCATGATGGGAGAATCAATGTCTTCCTTGGCCTCCAAATCAAACAAAGCAAAAAAGACATTTTCATTAATCAATTCAAGTACATCAATGATATGTTAAAAAGTTTGATGTAGAAAATTCTAAATCAATGAAAGCACCAATGGGCTCTTCAATCAAGCTTGAAAAAGACAAAAATGGTAAAGTATTAGATATCAGTAAATATAGAGATATGATCGGATTACTTCTTTACTTAATGGCTAGTAGACTGGATATAATGTTTAGTATTTATCTACGTATTAGATTTCAATCTAATCCTAAGGAATCACATCTAAGTGCAGTAAAATATATTTTGAAATATTTATATGGCACTATGAGCCTAGGATTATGCTAAAATATATCTCTGCTGGTAGTTGTTATGCTAAAATTCTATGAATGAAACCAACTCTAATGGATTTTTGAATGGATTATAATCATGTGCCTATTAAATGTGATAATACTAGTTCTATCAATTTATCCAAAAATCTAATTTTGCATTCACGTGCTAAGCATATTGATATTATACATCATTTTTTTCGTGATCATATGCAAAATGTTGACATGTACTTTAGTTTGTATGCACGAAAAAACAACTAGCTAATATTTTCATTAAACCTCTTAGCAAGGATCATTTATACATGACTCATACAGAACTTGGCATGATTGATCATAATAAGCTTCATTGATTCTTTATGTGTATAAAGTTCATTTGTTTTTCCTTGTATGATGAGTATATTGTTGATTTCTTAATGTTTTCATCATTGGTTTAATCGATTCCATCATTTTGAAATGCATTTAATTGAAAAACTACAAAACAGAGGAATTGGCAGACTAAAAAGTGCCCTGGAAATTCTTTTTTCTCTACCGTTTTCAGTAAACCAAAACCGTTTTCGGTCTACCAAAAACATGTAGTTCCGCACATATTTAATTTGTTTTAACATTTTTCTTCTCACTTTTTCTCAATCTCTCTACTGAAAACTCTCTCTTTCTAATCCTAAAACTATCTCTTCTCATTCCCACTTAAATTTCTCTCTAGATCACTCAATTTTCTTCTAACCAGAGTCAATCTCATCACTTTTTCACTCTCATTCTCTGATCTTCATTCTTTTTTTGCATCAAAATCAGTTTATTCATCCACTTAAACCCTAGATTCCAGAATTCTTTCAAGTTTTAGTTTATTCATCATAGTTTTTGGTCCAATGGCTCCTAAAAAGGAACACTCAATATGTAAAGGCAAGGAAATTCGAGCAAACGATTCTGAACAACGCACCAAAGTGAGGTTTGATATTCCTCTTTTAAAAGCTTTTATGTCTAGATACAAAAAAATTTCTCTAAGAAAAGTATTGTTTGGGGTAAAATTCAAAGCAAGGTTTCATATTCCTCTTTTAGAAGCTCTTATATCTAGATACAAAAAATTTTCTCTAAGAAAAGTATTGTTTTATATAGAATTTTCAATTTCAGAGACTTAGCTTATGTCAATTTCCCTGAGTATATTGAAAATATGCGTTGGACTGAATTCTACTCTATTAGGGAGACAAGGTATTCTAGATTGGTTAAGGGCTTCCATACTTGTGCCAACATCTTTAAGAGACAACATGTTGTCGATTGTTTCCTTAAAGGAATAGATTTTGAGGTTACTGAGCAACTACTTGCAGATCTTTTTCATTTACCCCTAGGAGGTTACTAATTTCCCATAACCAATTCTAAGCCTATATTGAGGATTTTGAATCTCAATAAGCCCTACTCTGAGCTTGTTCTACTGATAGCTTCCTGCCTAAGTCTCGTGTCACTGATCTTACTCTAGAGGCTAAAATTTTGTTCTAGTTTGTGTCTCAGAAGATGATTCCTAGAGGTGGTCATAGGGATACATTCTCCTCTTTTAATCTTGGTTTTTTTAATTCTATTCTCGTTAGGATAAAGTTAAATCTACCATACTTCATTATCCATGAGATGATCAATGCCATAGAGAATAGGAGATCCACTCTTTCTTATGGTTTTCTTCTCACTCGCATCTTCTAATACTTCAATATTCCACGATTCAATAAGCCGAGCGTAAACCATGGACTATCGATGTTGAAATCAATAGCAAAACCTTCAATCTCATGGGATTTAGTTTCCTCAACAATAAATGGGTCGCTAAAACTAAACAAGGACATGATTAAGGTATGGGAGCTCAACAAGATGCTAGTGGTAGTTGTCCTGGCACAACTACTTAAGGAGCTACTGAAAGTGCTCTTGAGAGCACTTATATTGATAAGGCACTTGCACAAGGATTTGACTTTCATGAAGCCTTCAACAGCCTCTCAAAGTGCAACAACACCATTTAGCTTGACATCTAGTATCTATATGCCACTTAGCTAGAGCATTTTCAGAATGTTTCATCCGACATCAACTCTATCTACCAACACCAAGAACGTCAATTTTAGATCATTCAAGATTAGATGTAATCTTTATTCGGCCGCTATCCTCCTCCCTAGATATTTTTTTCCTTGGTTATTTAATGTATATTTTCTATTTATTTAAATTGGCCATTTACATTCTAATGTATGAGCTCTTGTTTAAATTGGATATTTTATTGCTATATCCTATTTTTTCTCTATTCTTCTTCTTTGTCGATTTTTTTATGATATCAAAAAGGGGAGAAGAATGTGCTTTAATTTATTGATCTAATTAGTATCACTTGGTCATTTTTCTTATAATTGGTATCTATTGGCATACTTATTCCTCATATGCACCCTTTATAAGTATAAGGGAGAGTTTTAATTCTTTTAAGAATATTTTGAGGGAGAGCATTCAAGTTTAGTAAGGACACTTATCTCTATTCATTTCTTATTCATTACTCTTTTTTAAATCTAATGTTTTTTATCATCAGAAAGGGAGAGATTGTTGACTCATTCTTTATATCAGCAATCCTATACTCATATTTTGAAGCTAATAAATATATGATTAAGAACTAATAATCTACTTGTATGTGTAGCAATCTAAATTAAAAGGATCACAAGACATTCAAGATAGATCATAGAGAAAAGCTTGAAGACAAAGTTTAAGAATACAAGACATAGACTAATAAAAGGTTAAACACTTAGATCTTGTACTTGAATACTTGTTCATACACATTAATGTCTCAAATTTTTCATAAAATTGGAAATTTTCAAACCCATACTATCAAACTTGTTCATCTCCAATTAAATTATGAAATTTATTCTACACAAGATTTTTAAGTTGATTAAGGAATTTTTATAGTATCAACATTTCAAAAAAATTAATTTGAGAAGTCACAATTTTGAAAAGAATCAAAAAAGGCTTAAAAAAAAAATCAAAACTTGTTCTCGGGTATTTTTGGTAGACTAATTCTCATTGTTAGTCCATCGATTCTCTGTCTAATTTTTGACAAATTTTCAAATTCGATTGTTTGAACTACACTTTCAATGGTTAGTATTTTTAGTCAATCGAAAATACATTTGTGATCTACTGAAAATGACAAATTATCTGTCAAATAGTCTAAAATGACCAGTTTTTATTTAAGTCAATAAATAGAAGTTTTTCTAACATTTGAAACAACTTTTGAACATTCCTACATAGCTTTAATCATCGTTTCAAGTTGTTCAAATCAATTTTACGATTCAAACTTTAAAATTCACTTTTTCACAAAAATCACTTGAGTCAAACTAGATCATATCTTGTGTTCATATTTATTCTATCTAAGCTTACCTTGTATTAAATATTTTAATTAGAGAGATTCTTGTTGAGTGTTTTCAACAAACAAAAACCAAAATTATATTTGAGTGTTTTCAACAAACAAAAACCAAAATTATATTTGTGAGGTAAGGTTGACACCAGATTCATAAACAACTCAGCTTAAGTGAAATTGGCGTTGGAGTTTAAACAATCCAAGTTAGACATGATAAAGTCAAATTCAAAGCTATTGTAAAGGTGTGAAAGGCCTAAGGAGAAACACTCATTGTGTAAAATGGTCCGTCAAGCCCATTATCTTGATCCGATAGTAGAAAGTTTGAAGCATGCTACCAAGAACCAGGGACATAGATAAACCGTCATATTTGTTGAACCTTGTAAAAAATAGTGTTTGCATTTCTCTATCCTTATCGCTTTAATTTATTTATCGTGAACATATATATGAAATTTAGCTATTTTTCCTTATTATTATCATTAGTAGCATAATTTACTTGCTAATCTTAAAAATTTTACAAAAATTTTCAAAACCCAATTTACCCCCTTATTAGGTAGTTATTCTTAGACTAATAAGACTTACGGTACCCTATGTTGGGTGCTCGAACTTGCAGTAGTCTTTATAGATGGGTCAGACTTACAGGTGACCTATTAAGATACCTCAAACATCATGATTACAGACATAGTTATATGTTAGCTTGAGTATATATGTACTGGTTTTGATGGATGTTTATACTAGTTCGGAATGTTTGAACTATTGGACAATGTTTTCATTTAGATTTCATGAATTGTTTTGATTAGACTACTAACCATGTAAGACTTTCAATGTGAGTATATTTCTTATATATAGAAACCTATAATCGATTCTCTACATGGCTTTAGTTCACCCTTTTTCTCCTTAGGTAGCACTAAGTGTGATTTGGACCAGGAGATCTAAATAAAAGAAGTGTAGCCTTATTAGTTTGCTTATATATTGATGAATTCCTAAAGACTTATGGAATGTATACTTGAGTAGGAATTTGGATTAGATAATAACTTTTGTGATATTTAGTCATAATTTGTATAACTTATATCTATGTTTGGGTCTGAGATAATTGTTCGATGTATAACTATTAAACACATATTTTAATTATAGTCTATATTTAATAAGTGAGGTATAACTGTGGAATTTTATTTCAATTAAACATTTTATCGAGACTAGATTAAAAAATTATTTTTGGTGTTTTTTTTGTGAAATACCTATTTTGCCACTGACCTTGGCCTCGGGTCATGATAGAAAAATTCACATCAGAATAGCTTTGGTTTAAAATACTCGGAGTGTCTCACTTATTGAACTGGACTAGACATTTCTTTTAAATAAATCATGCATTATCATCATCTTACTAATACATTGGACATATTGGAATATAAATTAAGAAAATGCCTCCAAGAATAAGAGTGCCCCAACCTGAGAGAGAATAAGATGCTCTACCATATCAAGATCCACTTGCTTTTGATCTTATTGGTGCTCTAGTGAGCTATGTAGAGAATACCTGGTCACACAATAAGATCAACTCTAGAAAATGACTGGTCTAACAGCTTCAAGGTCATTTGTAAGCTAAACCCATCGAATGTTTATGGAGGACATGATCATATAGCCACACTGAGATGGCTTAGGGAAGTTCAGAAGGAATTTGATACCTTAGCAGTGCCAGCAAAGTATAAAGTGAGCTTTGTAGTCCACTTTCTTCAGGATGCAGTTGATTATTAGTGGAACACTATAAAGTTTACTCAAGACACTATCACTTTGACTTAGGAACAGTTAAATGAAGTGTTTAAAGGATAGTACGCCAATGATGACCATGTGAATGAGATGCTGAAACAATATAACAATGTACGTTAAAAGAGTATGTCTATTGATGAATATTATACAAGGCTTGTGGAACTTTTTTAGCATGCCCACACACAGGGAACCTATTTGAGACTTCAAGTGATTCAATTCAGAACTAACTTGAGGCCAGAGATTCATAACAGACTTGAACCATTTTTAGTTACTACACGTATTAAGGCATTTGGTATAGCTCAGAGGATAGAGGCCACATTGATTGGTGATAAAGGAACTACTGGTAGAAATAAAAGGAGAGGTAATGACCGAAAAATGAAAAAGAACCAAGGGCAAGGATAGGGTTCGTCGAGCAGTGGATGCAGTGGTAGCTTTGGTTCATCAAGAAATGGATGCTTTGCTCTATATTTCTGCCACAGCTGTGGCCAACAAAACCATTTTAGAAGAAATTTTCCATAACTTCTACAAAATTCTCCATTTACCACCAGAGTACTATAGGAAAGTCAGCCAGCCTCGATACCCATCCCTAGTCAGCAAACTAGGCTTACTTATTTCTAGAGCTCAGCTCCAACTTTCAACTCTCATGCTCAACTACAATATCATCCTCAGGGTTCTACCCATACCACAGGGTGCCAGACCCCTTAGGTATCAGGAACACAAGAAGGTTATAGTCAGTCCAACAACAACACTCTTAGATCTAGCAATAACCATCTGGGTAAAGATGGAGGAAACAAAGGAAAGGAAAAAGTTCAAGCCTATATAGTCACTGGGATAAAGGGATATGATCAGCCTTAACCTAGAGTGGTTAACAGTATGATCTTACTTTATCATTCTTGGGCTCATGTGTTGTTTGATACCGCTACATTGCATTCTTTTATATATGTGTTGTTTGCTAGTATGTTAGGTAAATTTGAATTTTTTTATCCTTCTTTAAAACTTGATACCCCTTTGGGAAATGTCTATGGTGTGTCTACTATATATAACTTTTGTCCTATCATAATTGACGGTAGTGAATTATTGGCTAATCTGATTATGATACTTATGGATTAATTTGATGCGATTCTTGGTATAGACTAGTTGTCCAAATATCGTGCTATAGTAGATTATCATAAAAGAAAAGTAACTCTTCATTCTGAAGATGGGTATTCAGTCATATATCAAGCTGGTTTGAATCCAATAAGACCCAGTTCTCTTCTAAGAGTGTGTATTAGTGGGAGAAAGAAATTGAAATTTTATAGAAGTCTGTTTACTATTGATGGTGAGATGGGAACCGTAGATCAATATTTGTGGATATAAGTGGCTTGTAAGTTTTCAGATGTTTTTCTAGAGGATTTACCTATATTACCACATGATAGAGAGATTAAGTTCTGTATTGATTTAGTTTTTAAAGCTCAACTAATTTCTATTTATGCTTATCGAATGGTGCTTGCAAAGATGACTGAATTAAAGGAACAACTAGATGACCAATTGTCAAAAAGGTTCATTAGGAGTAGTATCTCTCCTTGGAGTACTACAGCTCTCTTTGCTAAGAAAATTAGTGGTACACTCAGACTTTGTGTGGACTACAGAAAACTAAACCAGCTTATAGTAAAGAATAAGTATCCTTTGCCAAGGATTGACGAGTTATTTGACTAACTTGGTGGATCTAAATGCTTTTCCAAGATAGAATTAAGATCTGGATATCACCAACTGAAAATTCATGAAGAAGATATATCAAAAACAACATTCAAGATTCATTACAGTTATTTTGAGTTTCTGGTTATGCCTTTCAGATTGACGAATGCACTTGTAACATTCATAGACCTTATGAATAGGATCTTTAGGCTTTACTTGGACAAATTTATGGTTGCATTCATTGACGATATCTTAATCTACTCTAAGAATCGGAAAGATTATGCTGAACACTTAAGAAACATGTTTTAGACTTTAAGAGATCATCAATTGTATGCCAAGAGATCGAAGTACGATTTCTAAATGATAGAAGTAATTCTTAGGGCATGCGATTTCTTAAGATTGTATCTCAGTTGACCCATCCAAGATAGTATCTATTATAGGATTAGAGACACCAAAAAATATTACCAATGTGTAGAGTTTCTTTAGTTTAGCAGATTATTATTGTCATTTTGTGGAGAACTTCTCGAGTCTTACATTGCCTTTAACCAAGTTATCCAGTAAAGATATCGAGTTTGCATGGAATGACGAGTGTGAGATAGCATTTAAGAAATTGAAGGAGAAATTGACAACTACACCTATTATGATTGTCCTTAATAATAATGAACCTTATATAGCGTACACAGATATTTCTAGTTCAGGATTGGGATGTGTCTTAATGTAGAATGGCAGAGTTATAGATTATGCTTCTTACCAGTTAAAACTACATGAAAAAAACTACTCTGCTCATGATTTAAAATTAGCAGTTGTGATCTTTGCCCTTTAAATCTGGAGATGTTACTTATATGGTGTTAAGTTTGATATCTACTCTAATTACAAGAGTTTGAAATAACTCTTCAGTAAATATCACTTAAACTTGAGACAAAGGAGATAGATTGAGTATATGAAGGACTATGATTTCAATTATCATTACCATCTTAGGAAGGTAAATGCGGTAGCAGGTGCTTTAAGCTGTAAAGCTTATCTATGCTTGCTTCCTTGATACTTGAAGAGTGAAAAAATTCAGTCACTATTGTTGATTATAATTTGGAGTACTACAAGAAAAATGATGCTACTTATGTTAGTAATATAGGGGCTACTCTCTTACTTCTCTAGATATTTCAACAAAGTCAATGGCAAGATCAAGAATTAAGGAAAATCTAGAACTAACTCCAGAATGGTGAACAACTAGATAGTTAGAGCACTAATAGGGAAGGAATTGTACCTTTTAATAGAAAGTTAGTTGTGGCTAATGATCTATACATTTGAGAGACTATCCTTACTGAAGCTCACAAATCTAAATTAAGGCATGAAACAAGACATAGCTACTTTTGTAGCTAAGTGAATAACCTGTCAACAAGTTAAAGTAGAGCATTAAAGACCAACTGGGTTACTTCAGCTATTGCCTATTCTGGAATAGAAATGGGATAAAATTACTATAGATTTTGTAATAAGATTGCCCAAGACTCAAAGGAAAAATGATATAGTTAGGTAATTATTGATCAAATGACTAAAATTGCCCATTTTATACAAATTTAGATTGACTTTTCTCTCAACAAACTCAATCGTCTTTATGTGGATTACATTGTTTGTTTGCATAGAGTGCCTTCCAACATAGTTTCTAATAGAGATCCAAGATTTATATTCAAGTTCTCTAGATCTTTGTAAAAAGCGAAACTGAATCTCAGTATAGCTCATCACCCATAGATAGATGGCCAATTTGAGAGAAGAATTCAAATTCTAAAGGATATACTTTGCTTGTGTATACTTGATTCTGGTAGAAGCTAGGATGATCACTTATCATTAGTGGAATTCACTTACAACAACAGTTACCAAACTGGTTTGAGTATGGCTCCATATAAGGTATTATATGGGAGACCATATATGTCACCCTTGTGTTGGGCTGACGCAGAAGAGCGAGTTACTCTTAGGCTAGAATTGATATAAAAGAATATTAAGAAAGTCAACATAATAAGAGAAAGACTTAAGATTATTCAGAGTCGTCAAAAGAGCTATACAGACCCCTTAAGACGAGAAGTAGAGTTTGATGCTAGTGATCAAGTATTCCTAAAGGTCACGCCAAGGCATGGAGTCACTAGATTTGGAGTGAAAGAAAATTTAGCTCCATGATATATTGGGCCATTTATGATTACTGAAAGAATTAAGCCAATTGCATATCGATTGGATGTACGGCCACAATTGGGTCATGTACACAATGTCCTTCATATTTTAATGCTAAGGAAGTACATTCCTGACCTATTTCATGTGACTCAGTATGTAGAGATACTAATTCATAAGATGTAAATTTTTGAGTCAGAGGCCAAAATGTAAATTTGAAGGACGAAAATGAATGAAACTTTGAAAAATAGAATCGAATTGCAATTAAACAAACAGTATTCACACGATCAACTCCTGACACATGTGCTACAGTTTGTTTAATTGTCATTAAATCCCTCAATTCTCCATTTCTTTTTCGCACAAGCACCTAAGCTTCAAAACATGACCGAAGCTCTTACCGTCAAAGCCGATCCTCGCACTGCCGGCTTCAAGGCCTGATGCACCCATCCACCCTAATCTCTGTCTGCTAATGAAGAGACCGTGCCTAGCCTTGTCAGAAACTGAACTCTGACGACCGAGTTTGAGGGCTCCTAAGATACTACCTCCGACATTATTTTACGGCAAAAGATCGTCGTTTGACCATCAACTCCCTCACTGTCAGCATATTTCGCTTCCTCTCGAGTTCACCGATCAATAATATGTCGCCAGTAAGCATCTCATCAGTATTACCATATTTTATTATTTAATTTATGGAATTTTTGTAATTATTTTGTAAAAAATTTAATTAGGCCGAGAAAATTATACGGTGTGAAAGGTGAGATTTAGACAAGAATAAATATGATTTTGTGATGTCGAAACAGTATCCAAAAACGTGTTAATTATTGAATTGAAAAAGAGAACATTTTTTTAAATATTTCAAGAAGTGATATCTTTGTAACTTTCGTATTAGAGGCTAGTTTAAAGCTCAGGGCCTTGAAACAAAGCTCTGACCCCAATTTTGGATTCAGTGGTTTATAAGGCAAATTTTGATATAAAATATCATTATGTTTCGAATTGACACGAATTTCAAGATACAAGGTTGGGGATTTGCTTTGTTTTGCATGCTAAGGGCTAAGTCTCGTCCTAAAACTCAATTTTTTCGAATTATACATTTAACTTAACTAATTTTCGTGCTAAAAATTCAGTGGTGAAATTCATTTCACGATTTAAGGCTCTATTTGAAAATCGAATTTTCAAACCAAGCGATTGAAGGTTCAAAAAATGATGCCCAATCTTCCGAGCGACTGTGAAATGATGTCAAACACTCTTTGTAGTATAGTAAAACTATCTAAGCACTCGATTGAGGTAAGAATTCGATTACTTGATTCTAAAATTAGTTTAATTGATAAATTTACACATTTTCAATAATTATGAAATTTTGTAAATTAATTTATAAAAATTATGTTTAAATCTGTTTTTGACCTAATTTGAGATATAAACAACCTAGGTAGTACGTCACACTAATTAGGCGTCATATATATTGTTTTGAACTGTTTTTTGGGTTTTAATTAAAAAAGGCCATTGTGCTGCCAAAATTTTTAGAAAATCTAAAATGATTCGATAACTCAAGTTTGAGGACTAATAGTAATTTGATTAAAAAATACTGTATAGTTATTTTGTGATTTTGTGGAAATAGTACATATCACTATTCTATCATTCATATAGCATTTACATGCATTCACATATTTATACGGATTTCGGACTTATAGTACCTCATGTTGGGTACTCGAACTTATGGATGACCCATTAGAATACCTCAGACATCACGATTACATATAGAGTTATATGTTGGCTTAAATAGATATGTACTAGTTTTGATGGATATTTTATACTAGTTTAGAATATTTGAACTATTAGACAATGTTTTCACTTGGATATTATGAATCGTTTTAATTTGACTACTAACCATACAAGACCTTCAACATGAGTACATTTCTTATATATAAAAACCTATAATCGATCCTCTACTAGGCTTTAGCTCACATTCTTGCTTCCCCTCAAGTGGCACTCAGTGTTATTTGGATCAGGAGATCTAAATAGAGGTATTGTAGGCTTACTAGTTTTTTAATATTATAGTAAATTTCTACGAGACTTGTAGAATGTATACTTGAGTAGGAATTTGGATTGAATAATAACTAAGCAAGCTTATTTGTAGGATTTAGATGTGATTTGTATAACTTGTGTCTATGTTTGAGTGTGAGATGATTGCTCGAGGTATGACTATTGAACACATATTTTAATTACAATTTATGTTTAATGAGAAACGCATAACTATGGAGTTTTATTTTAATTAAACATTTTATCGAGGTCAGTTTAAAAAAATTAAAGTTTTGAATTATTTTTTTGTAAATTATTTCCAGTATTTTTATTTTATAAAAGGTCGTAGCAAATTATTATGCGATTTATTTACCACTAGGGAGAAAAAAACTATTATGCGCAAATATTTCTTGTAGTGTGTGCATCCAAATATTTCACAAAAGATGTAATAATTAGAGCTTCAATTGGGATGACTAATATTTTTTTATGACTAGTGGTAACAAATTTTTTGCAAAGATATTAGACCATCAATCGCATATAAAAACTTCCAGATTTAAATCTTAAAGACTCTAGATGATCTAAAACAACACCAAAGTCGACAAACACACAAATGCAACATGAACAAATCAATGAGAATTCTTTCTTTAATTCTTTACACTTGAAGATTATAAATCTCGTATTTTTTGAAGAATATTGTGCTGGCCAACGAGGAAAACTTCAATGATAGAAATACAAAAAAGTTATAATTCATAAATACGTACCCTTTGGACGTATAAAGTTTCAACGATGAAAGATGATTAGACTTAATAATTGCCATGTACTTTTTTAAGATGGATTTTCAATGAAGTTATGGGGCGATTAAATTACAAGGTACTATCTTTTTTTTTTTTTTTTGTGAAGTAAAGTATGGGCATAATAAAGACCATCAAAGTTATTATTTTTCTTGAAGTAAATAGACAACAAAAGGATATTGATAACCCCTAAACCTAAGAATGTAGCTACTTAATTATGCGCGTTACATAAAAAAGCTATCACAATATATTTACTAAAAGGCACTTCTGTTAAATTCCAACAAATATGTAGATGTGCACCCTAGTTAATATCGTTCGAAAAGCGTAGGAAAAGAAAAAGTAATCATCAGAAATTTATAGTAAACATTCCTTGTATTATTATTGTTTTTTAGGGAAAAAAAAAACTTAAAACCCAGTGTTTCCAAAAATATATAGGAACACCGATATGGATCCTTATTATTTTTTACTTAGTAAAAACAATCCTTTCAAATTTAATAACATATCGAATTGCTCCTTTCTAGGTAGGTAAAGTTACATGATATTTTTATGATAATCCTTTAAAATTCGACGAATGGTTTTGAATGCCCCACCCCAAAAAAAAAAAAAAGAAAAAAAAATACTAATCCAACGGATTATCAATTTGATAACTTCTTTTTTTTTTTTTCCTTTAAAGAATAAGATCACATAGTGTTATGTCAAAAATGAATATTTTACAACGCATTTTATGACAAATTCCAACAATCATTTATCTTCCATTCATATATATATATATAAGGCTTTACGCTTTACTTAGTAGCTTCGCCCAACTAAATTGTAATGCAACCCAAACACTTCTTCAAGCGTCTCACTGCTAAATTCACAATTAATTTTTCTTATGACTGAAAAATCTCTCGAACAAATTAAATCAAAACAAGATTATAAATCGACGACAACTAAATACATGATTGAGGACATATAGTATACTATATATTAAGTATATCCCTCTACGTATTAATCATCGCGAGAACTTCAACAATTAATTAAGATGCTAATTTAGAGAATATCGAGAATGCAGAAATAGGACGATGAGAAGAGTAGTACTAGTTTTTAACATGATGACCGTACTTGTCCCAGTCGTTGTTCAAGTTAATAATTATTACTATGATCGATCCTCTCTTTCTCCTTTTGATGATCATGATCATCAGATCATCACTTCATCATCACTTGACGAGTTCTTCTCTTTTGAACGTGGTAGGCCATGCTATTATAAATGCTTTTCAACCCCTTTCTTAAGACTATTTTTAGTGAAATTTTAAGGTACGAGATACTATAATACATGTCGTGCTTTATGTATATTGGAATGCTGGACATGATAGTACTCTATTACTTGTTTGATTCTGTGAGTAATGCAGAGGAGATGCTTCATATATATTGAATGATATTAATGTACTTTGATACAGAAATTTCATAGAGGTGCATGCAATTTATTTGTTTATTTGTTTTTTAAAAGATACGCTTTTAAAAGTTACAATGAGACATGCTCCATAATTGAATAAAGATAATTTACTAATAAGGGAAAGATAAAAAAAAAAAGTAGTAAATTCTTCGGGGAGAACCGTTGCTTTATAGCTAAATTCGTTTCCTAATTATATCTTTTTTTTTTTGGAAGGGACTTCTAATTATATCTTTATGAAGTTTGAAAGGTGTTCTTTTTAGGGGGGAGGGAGTTTTGTATGTCGGTTTACTATAAAAATTTGTTTCGGTCTTGTTAGATGGGATTAATTAGAGTATAATATGAATTTCTGAAATAAATTGATCATTTTTAAAATATTTTTCTCTTAAAATCTTAAAATTACTTTCTATTTTCCCTCCAAACTAATCAGTTCTAATTGAGTACAAGTTTTGTTTCAATTCAAAGATTTGACAAATACTAACCAACAAGACTTATTTGCCACATTTTTTAAAACTTAGGAACCTAATTGTCAAAAATAAAAACACAAGCACCTTACTGATAGTATGCAAAAATCATATATAGGGTGTAAACATGCCAAAGCATTTTTTTTTTTTTTTGGATGATTTTGTGGACGTTTAATTCCCAGCTTAAGCTCTGCATCAAATATAAGCACATAAATTTTACTAAAATATATAGAGTGTATTCTAGTAATTTTAAGATGCTGAATGATAATTGAATATCTTTAGAAACAAGATAAAGAGGAGATCACATTTTCTTTTTCGGTTGTAATATTTTGTCCACTTACTTGAATCATTTATTACTGTAATGTCCTCTAGATTTTCATCTAATTAGCGCTTTCTCGTTCAATTAAAAAGGTGAGAAGTGGGGACCGGCCCCTCCATGCATTATACCCCTCATTGATGAAAACAGGTCAAATCGACCAACGTGAAACTTATTAATTAGTCAAGTTAACTCTTTGAATATGAGGATGCTTCATTAATTTAGGGATCGGTTTGTGGTTCACGTGCTCTTCTTTACAAACCCGTCGTCCAGAAAGGGAACAATTTTAGTCTTCGGCAATAAGAGAGTGGGAGAAAGAAGGATCTTAAACAGTTGAAATAAATCATATCAGTACAAATAAATCATATTAGTACAATATAAAGTTAGAAAAAGAATACTATAATATTGGAAACAGAAAAACTACCACAGAGGTCAGAGGCATAGAGTTATATGAGACAATGAGCGAAAAATAAGACTTCAGAATTAAGGAAAATTCCCTTTCCAAGAAAAAGGGAAGTTAAAAGGCTAAGGAAAATTTGAAAACAAAAAAAAATAAAGAAAAAGAAAGTGACATTCAACTACAAGTAGATTAAGATCTTCATGTCTTGAAAATGTTTTCAAGATCGTATGCGTCACTATTAATATGTGATTCAAACATGCCACTTGGAATGGAGAAAGAAAAGACAAACACATGGTCCACATGAATTAATATATGCATACATTTTGAATATTAATTATAGAGTCCAAATAACAAACCCACAAACCCACATTTTTAACATTGAATTAGCTTTTGCTAATTTACTAGAATTTAAAGTCTTGTTGAATTCTAGTGTCACAATTTATATCAATCCAATAAATAAATCGGTTTAAACAATATTAAAAAAAAACATTTAACCTTGTTTGGCGAAAAAGAAAACTCATATCTTTATATTAATATTATCAGATATTATATTCTATTTGTATTTTTCTCTTAGATTTCATCATATCAATCCATAAATATGTTAAAAATTGAATTTTAAAAATTATCAATTTTGAAATTTATCAAATAAAATGTATTTATCTTTAAATATTAAATAACCAAATAAAAAAATACAGTATTTTTGCATATTTGAAGTATATATCATAGTTGGATAAGAAATTTACACCCAGTACCTGTTTTTATAACTTCTTTTTATAAATACCCATTTTAATTTTCTTTCAAAACTACTTATTTTTATGGTACATATCTTATGTACAAAATATGAGTGGTATATATTTACAATGTAAATTTTTACCCATACAGTATACATTTCATGTTTAAAATATGAATAAGATACATTTACAACGTAAATGTTTATCCTAATTTATATTTTTCATTATAAATTTAACCTATGATATATACTTTAAATTGTGTGGCAATTTTTAATGTAATTTTTCATTCATAAAATGTATACCATAGTAAACACTTGATGTATAAAATATATATCACAATATATATTTCATATATAAAATACTTGTGGTCTGCATTTCTATCAAAATGAGTATTTATAAACTTTTTCCTAGTTAGATTTATCAAATATAATTAAGGTTAGAGAAAAGGACACGGAGAGGACTATTTTGGGTCCTTTTGTCAGTTTTAAGACAAGGTTGATATAATGTCTTTTTTAGGACCAAAATTTAGGACTAGGTGGAGAGAACAAAAAGTTTCTAAATCTACCCTTAGTCAAAAGTGAATTAGTAGGTGGAGCATTAAATGATCTTCTTTCTCTCTATCTCTTTCCAAATTGACACATTTTTCTCTATTACTTTTGTATTTACTTTATCTTATTCTTCTTCTTCTTCAGTTCTCTCTCCGATAATCACATGACTGGTTTCCATCTCTAGAGGACCATGAAAACTTCAAATCATGAAAATCACATGATTGGCCTCTATTTCTATGTTTCATTGTATTTTATTTCACTCTCTCTCTCTCTCTCTCTCTCTCTCTTCTAGTTCATACTTTCTAGCACTAGCTCTCTCTTTCTCTCTTTGTTAACAATTGTATTTCTAAACAATTATTTAAATATTTTGTAAAAAAACAAAAAAAAAAAAAGCTCAGCTAGAAAATATGTTGATTATATTGAAGAGTTACTTGAATTTTGAAGGTAAGTAATGAAGTTTTATTCAAGATTGGCTTTTTATGGTTGGTATTGAGTAAGTAATATTTAAAGGATGACCATACTACTAATCCGGATATTATTATACTAAAAATTCCATGTTTTCATATATTGATCATCTTTTTAATATCTTGTAAATCAAATTATGACATTGTAGGTCAAGATTAACTTGGATTCAGGTCAAGATCAACTTCACTTTTGGTCAAGATCAATTTGATGTTTGGTCAAAATTATTTTACTTTGAAGAGGTAGGTCAAACTGATGTTAACGTATGATCAAAACTAACTTAACCTTAGGTTAACATCATCTTGATATTTGGTCAATATCATATTAAATCAACTGGTGAGGACTCAGTCAAGCAAAAGTGTACGTATTGTGGTAATTCAGGGCATAAGAGGCAAATATGCCTTAATCTGATTCCACTATATAGCACAATTAATGAATCTATAGACCACCCAACAAAAATGTGATAAGAGGATCCTGACTTGAGGTTAAAAAACTCTTACCTTAGGAGCAAAAAGTTATTGACTTGAGGTCAAGATGTTCTTGATCAGGGGTCAAAAAGATATTGACTTAAGGAAAAAAGTGTTTGACTTTGAATCAACAATATTTTTAGTAGAGTTTGTAAAGTGTTATATGAAACTTAATCACGATGTTATATGTGATGTGTTTTTAAATTTATAAAATGAAACTTATTTTACTAATGTCAAGATTTTCTTGTCTAGAGTAAAGAAGTTTGTTATATTTTGTTTTCTAATTCATTAATTAAGTTAAAAATATATTGTCCCCATGTCAACAATTTCACGAATTTCTTTAATGGGGTCATAATCTTTTTAATTCAAAAATCTTTTTAATCTAAAAATTGAATACAATTTTTAGTACTTGTCAATTCAAGAAATTTTTGACCTTGGATCAAGTAATACTTGCCTTGAAGTCAAGATATTCTTGATTTAGAATCAAGATAGATCTAATATAGAGTCAAGTTTTTCTTGATCTAGTGTAATAAATAATAAGATATTCTTGATCTAGAATCAAGATAGATCTAACATGGAGTCAAGTTTTTCTTGATCTAGTGTAATAAATAATGTCTTTATTAAATGCATTGAATTTTACTAAAATATCTACTAAATAGATGACTTTTAGCAAAATGATAGTCATCAAATATACCAAAGGTATAACTAAATACTGAATATTATTCACCAATCACATAAACCACAAGAAAAAAAAGAAAAAAAAAATAATTGTCTGAAACACAATCAAAATAAAGCATTATCTTTGTTTTCCTAAATTGAGTCACTCTTATCAGTCAGTTTCG
>JXTB01000407.1:129504-252643 GCA_002914805.1 Parasponia andersonii
ATTGAGGTATACATGATTCCCAGCTGGTCGTTTGTCAAGTGAATGGCAAATATCAAGCAAGAGGAAAGAGAATGATGGCATATTTACAGGAGGTACAAAGATTATTTTCGACATTCACTGCCTATAATAATCAACTTCTTCCTCACATTAAGAATAATCGGGCAGATGCCCTAGCTAAACTCGCCTCAACAAAAGATACCGAATTGCTAAAGGTGATCCCTGTCGAGTTTCTTACAAAACCTAGTATCGAAGCAGAGCCCTAAATAGCTATGACGGTTGATAAAAAATCATCGTGGGTAGATCCTATAATGAAGTATATACAAAATGGCGATCTCCCCGAAAACAAAAACGACGCAAAGCGACTTCGAATGAAAGCAGCTCGCTATGTTATCTGTGACGAGAAGCTTTATCGAAGGAGTTTTAGTGCGCCGCTATTGTTATGTGTCGACGAAGAAAAAACGGACTACATTATGAGGAAAATTCACGAAGGAATATGCAGAAATCATTCCGGGGGGTAGGCACTTGCAAACAAGATTCTAAGACAAGGGTATTTTTGGCCGACCATGAAGAAGGATACGATGGAATTTACTAGGAGGTGTAACAAGTACCAATCCATTCCAGAGATGGATCCCTCTAAAACCAACCTTCTATTGTAGATTCGATCTCGTTGAAGCTCTAGCCATGACTCTAAGAACGATCGCTTTACCCCACTGGTTCTGTTGAGCCGGTCTTCATCCTTGTTCCTACATCATCTATGAATTAAACCCCAAATTTCCCACACCTCACCAGAGACCATAGATAGATCTTCGAGAAGGGTTGCTTCTGTTGCAGGCTTCCGCCATGGACGAATCTCAGAGAAGTCGGGTTTCTTAATGTGAGAGAGAGAGAGGGGTACGACTCTTGAGAAAAGGATTTAAAAAATAAAATATAACATATGTAAAAAGAGGTGGTATATTTCAAATATAGAGTCAGGATAAATTCAAGAAAAAGTGGGGGACGAGACTTTTCAATCATTTCATGATTTTACCATAGAAGACCTAATTCCTCAATATAATTAATCACAGACCAAAGATTACCATTTAAGGGGGCTATTGAAGTAATCCTCCTTTTTGTATGGTTCTATGGAGGATACTAATTGGCAATTTTAAAGAGAAAAACGTCTTCATTTGGAAAAAAAAAAAAATTCAACTTCAATTTTGATCTTACATACAAATTAGGTGATATTTGATAGAAATATAAAAAATGAAAGTTTTAATTATTTTGGAAAGAAAATTATAGGTTTATTTGATATTAATGAAAAGCTTTGGGTTTTTTTATTTGTCTTTTTAATTTTTTAATTATGTTTTATAGATAATATCCAGCATTTAAATGATAATAACTTTGTTAAAACCCTATTTTTAAGGAAGGGTGCTATGGCAACTTCACTAAATTTCCCATTTAAAATGGTGGAAAATAAGTTTAATTCCTCGAGAAATATACCAAGGGTTGGCTTTGCACCCGAGTCCAATTTTGACATATAAGGACTCCATCCTAGCTAAATTTGATGTTCCAGATTTGATGACGAGGTCTGTTTGCTTTAGGACAATTGACGGAGAGGCGAAACTTAAAACAAAGGATCTAACTTAGCATATCTAACTGAACAACAGAGGATTCCACGAGCATTAGTAGCTAGGCCTAGCTACTTCCGGTCAGAAAGGATTTCAATTACTTGGTTTCTATATATAGACGTTTTGATTAAAATCATGCATATTGTGAAACTTAAAACAGAAAGTGTGGTTTATCTTGGATTAGATTGTTTTAGTTGATTATTTGATAGATTTGAGAATTATTTGATTATTTTGAATTGTCCTAAGATTGGTATACATAATTTCATTTTTAATTGCATGTTTATTTTTTATTTTTTAAAGAAATACATGCATTATGCTCCTCAATTTTAGTCAATTAAAAGTAAATTTTAAAATATCATTTTAATTAAATCACTATTACATGATTATTTTGAATACTAAAACATATGTTACATACCATAAGATTCACAATAGAAATTATTATATTATAGTAGTTTAGATAAATGACAAGTTGCTACGTTTTTAAGTGAAAGATCTAAAAGCTTACGTAGAGTTTAGCTAATACACTATTAGGTAGTATTAGGATGATGGGTACTTTAACAAATATATTAAAATACCATAGTAAGAGAATGAGTGCTCACTTATCTTTATAGATTGATATTATGTAATTAATTTGTATGATTTTGATTATATTTGACATATATGGATTACATTTTATTTTGCAAGTACATATGTGGATTTGGGGATTTCATTAATCATATTAAGAAAAAACTAACAGGGTTTAATTAAATTGCATCGGTCTTGATGTTTACCCCCTATTATCCCCTCTTATGTTGTTAGTGTTTAGTGTGACTTGAATATTCTGGAGTAAAGTGATTTGGAGAAAAACTTGTTTCTATCTATAATAGTTAGTGTTAACGGAGGTTTTGTCAATAATAAATTTAAGAAATTGCAAGATGTGGCTTCTGTATGAAAAGGGTTGATAAAATCAAAGCAAATAAAGAGACAAGAATTTTATAGTGGTTCAGTCCCGAAAAAGATGAGCCTACGTCCACTGTTTTTCACTATTTTCTGGAGAATTACAAGAATGTCGTTAAATCTCAAGGTCAGAATCCAAAAAGAGTACAGAAAGTAGTCCAAAAGTTTTTTATAGCAACACTGAGCTCTCCTTATATAGATGAGGGTGGCTTAATATTTCCTAATTTATAAAAATGAGTAAGTGTGTAATCAGAAAATACAATTGAAGTAACAATATAATTGGGTAATAACTCAAATGGAATGATTGGTCGATCTCTATTCAAAAACTTATTTCCCTTTCTTTATATATTACTTGCTTGATGAAGCTTGATCTAGTTTCCTTTTCATACTGGTCATACTTAACTCATTCAAAGGAGGTCGTACTTCAATCAGAAAAATTTATATGCGACCTGACGCATTCAACTTGGTTACTAACTTTCTCTTTTTGGCATTGACCAACATATAGAGTTTAGATCGCACAACAATTACTTCTCAGCTCCATTAGTTCTTTAGAACAAAATGGAGCTTCCTTCTCTGATAAGTACAAGCTTAAAAATGCGACAATATGACATAATCTTGAAATCTTCGAAGAGTCGGCAGTTCTCAAATCCTATCTTTTCAGAACCATGCGTACCTTTTCCTGACAGACGCAACCATGTATCACATTTTCTCAGGAGAATAGCAAAACTCGAGGAGGCTTCTCTGTTTTTCGTGCAAACTCAAATCGAGACATTTCAAATTTTGAAAAATACTCATCTAATTTCAAAAATTAACCCCCGCGTGAATTTCAGCCATTAGATCCAAAAATTAAATGCCTAGATCTATGCCTGTGATTTGATGATGCTTGAAATATATATATATATATATATCACGAATCTATCCGCCTCTTCTTCACACCTCGAAACTTATTGCTTCCTCTTCCTCTTTCATTTCTTCTGAAATCCGAAATGTCCATAAGACAAATCCTCTCAGTGCTCCTATTCACTTTTCAACTCACACAAACTCACCATCTTCTCTGGCAACATCATCACCAGAATCCTTCAGGCAACATCTCGGTTTTTCAATCTCCGAAAAAAGGTTAATATACATTCTCTCTATTATTTATAGAATCATTGTTCTTTGATTTTCATAGGACTAGAGAACTCACATAGAGCTTATTTTTAGAAAGTTGAACTGTAGAATCATAAATAATCTGAACATAAACACATCCCCATGAACTAAAAAATAGGCATATCTCAGAATCCCCCATGGATTTAACATATAAATTACTTTTAGAAGAATGATAGACGAACCCATAGGAGAAGTCTAAGATCTGATGTCTTGACGTTCGAAAAACAAAACCAGTCGAGTGACGAATTACTGAAGAGTTGCTCGAACAATTTTTGATGAATCTATAGATTGATTAGAAAAACTTCGATGAATAGATTGTTGTCGATGCAATCCTAGGATTTGTGGCCCCAAATTGTTCGCATATAGCAAGGATACCTGATGCCCGCATAGAACTAAATACATCCTATATTTCTTCTTTCAGATATCTAGTAGTGAGGAATTTAGCGAGGGGAATGCTTTCTCAGGAGAATCGTCCTCCAATACAAGTATTACCTCTATAAATCTCGAAAACTATCTTGAGTCACAACCTGAAGTAGAAATAACTAGGACCAGACAAAGTAGCCCTCACATAAGTGACCTCCCTTAAGACCAATGGCCTCAGCATATTAGGGATGCCCTTGCATTTGCAACGGGTTATAACTATGTAGAAGGAGATTGGTCATGTACCAATATAAGATCCCCCTTTCCTACCCACAAAGTTCAATCGACCACACACACCTCCTCGCGGAACCGCCTCATTCTCAGACGCAGTTCTCATATGTGGTATCCACCTTCCACTTTATCCATATATAAAATCGATTGTCGATTATTATGGAGTCGTTCTCTTTCAACTAACCCCATATACATATAGATACATGGTAGTTTGTACATATTATACAGAAAATTAGGTCTAGAATCCCCCACTCCTGAATAGTTGGCTTAGTTCTACCAAGTGAAATCAAACCTATCAGATTTTGGCTTCTTTTATGCGAGCAAGTTGTCAAATCGAGCAATAAAAACCATCCACAGAGTACGCAACAACATGGAAAAATGAAAAAATCCTTTTTGTCGCTTTGACTACCCGGATAACGGCTTCTTTCAAAACCCTGATAGGTAACATTCAGCTTATAGCTCTCTCTATATAAATATATCAATTTGACTACATTCATATGTCATCGTAGATAATAGGGAATGTCCAGGACTCTCCAAAGAGCAGCTCGCAAGATTATATAAAATAAACAACCTTCCAATTGAAGAATTTGATTGGTAGAAGCTTAGGATAACAAAAAAATTAGTCACTTGCGGACTTTTCCCAAAGGGAGCTGCTCTTCCATATTCTGCCAACCATCTAAGTAAACCCTCGAGCTCCAAGAAGAAGCAGAGGAAACAAAAGGAAGTATGTGCCTCATCTTTTAAACCTAGGAAATGAAAAGCACCTGCCACTCCTGCTGCCCCAGAACCATCATCTCCAGAAGCTTCATCGCAACCAATTTCTTAGTAGCAAGAAGGTAATTTTTCTATTATTCCTTCACTTTGTTACATTACATAGCTCGCATACTAACTAATCATATTTGCACAGAAATGACAATTGGCGGCGAACTGCGAGCACCACCTTCAACACTGGGGTCAATGGCACAGTCCAAGACACCAGACAGCACTCCTCCCTTCTCAACGAAAGGGAAAGAGAAGGTCGACATCTCAAAGAAGTGAAACGTTGCCTTCGAGGATGTTCCTATAAGCTCGTCTCCTCCTCAGCCTACTAAAATTGTAAGTCAGTCTAAGCCATCTAAGGATACAGCCACTTCTTCCGAGGGACCAAGCCAGGCTGACAAGGACGAGGAGCTTTTCGCTCTCCTTCGCCAACTGCCAGAAAAAGCTGGCTTGAGCGCAGCCTTCATCGATTGTTTCACTACTAAGGATGGTTAGGAGAGGATGAAGCGACGACCAGCCAAGGTCACTTTCAGTGTTGCAATGAGGATGTTGGCAAACGTAAGCATCTTCTATCTTTACTCTTTGGCGCACTTTTCTTGTACTGATATGTGTTATATTTTCAGACTGCTGCAGCTACTATTTTGATGTATGACCCGGTCCTTGAATGAATGGAGAAGGGTGAAAAGGTTGAAGAAATGACCCAAGCATTCGAGGACTTAGAGAAAATTCACGAAGAAGAGAGAAATTTCTTCGAGTCGGAGAAGCAGCAATTCCATGAGGACCTGGCCAGGGAAAAGCTCGAAAAGGAAAAGCTCAAGCAAAAACTTAAAGAACTTGAGAAAACCATATCCAAGCATCCGGATTTTCTGAAGGAGGTGACAACAGAGGCAGCTCGCAAGGCTATAAAAAAGTTCAGGGCCACTAAAGGCAAAGAGATCAAAGAAAAGGCTAGTGACATCGCCTCGTCGACCATAATATATAATATTTTCTGCGAGCTTCCGAATTTTAACTTTTCTATCTTCGGTGAAGATATGGTCAACCTTGTCCAGAGCTGGAAGGAAATAGAGGCTGCAACAAAAACTATAAATGGTGGAGCGAGCACATCTGCATAATTATTATTATTTTTTATGTTTATCCCTATAAAACAATTAAAACATATTGCATTGTTATATAAAAATTCATAATTTAAACAAGTAGTCAATTAAGCTATTGTGATTTGAATCCAACTAACTTAAAACGGGTTTTAAGTGTTAGTATAGATTAGGTCACTTAAGAAAACAACGAATATGAGTGATACAAACTCAAAACTGCTTTTCAAAAGTTCCACGGCAAAATAAAATATAGTAGTATATCACATCGAATAATGAATATTTTGCTTAGTTACTTTGTTGTTCAAGGAGGAAAATTACGTAATATGATATGCTATGGGATGAAGCAAGGAGAAAAACCTAAGATTTTAAGAAATTTTAGAAATTCGGCGATCTAAAATTCCAACCCCTCTAAATGAACATTTGCATAGTCCCTTAGGAAGCGAGTAGGAGATAACATTTTGATCCCACTGCCCCCCGAGTTTTATAGTGTTCAAAGACTGCCATAAAACTATAAAAGATGAACCAAATAAAATCGAAGTAATAACCAAAGAAATATCTTTATTGATGAATGATGACGAATGACAAATGAAGAATGATAAGATGCCATCCAGGTCATTGAAAATACATGAAGATTTATTGATAATAGCGACAAAGTTGTTCTGCATTCCAAGTATGCTCGATCTTTTGTCCACTAGTGTGAGCTAGCTTGTATGTCCTAAGTCGAATGACGGCGTCAATAACATATAGTCCTTCCTAAAAGGGTCCAAATACACCAGCACTGTGCTCTTTATTATCAAGTATAACTTGTCGAAGAACAAGATCACCAACTTTAAATTCCCTACTTCTGACTTTAGAATTATAATATCGAGCAGTGTGCTGTTGATATGATGCAATCTGAAGTTAAGACTGCTCGTGCCTTTATTCCAAAGAATCGAGTTCAATCTTCGTTAGTGCATTATTCTGATCTTACTCATAAGCAGATCGTCGTAGAGAGCTCGCACTAATTTCTACTAGTACCATTGCTTCGTATCTATAAGCTAAAAAGAATAGACTCTTTCCAGTAATGGTTCATTGAGTGGTGCGATAAGTCCATAATACTTTAGGAAGCACTTCTGGCTAAGCTCCTTTGTGCTCTTCCAACTTGGGTTTTAGGTTCTGTTTAAGTATCTTATTTATAGCTTCGACCTGTCCATTGGCCTATGCATAAATAACAGTAGAGAAGCTCTTCTTGATGCTTAAGTTGTCGCAGAAGTTACAGAATTCATCGCAGTCAAATTGATTCACATTATCAAAAATTATAGTATGTGGTATACCATAACGGCAGATTATAGATTTGTAAACAAAATCTATCATCTTCTTTGCGGAAATGGTACTCAAGCCTTCAGATTCTGTCCACTTGGTGAAATAATCGACTATGACCACTACATACTTCAATCCACCTCGCGCCAATGGAAGCATCCCGATAATATCAATTCCCCATACTGCAAATGGCCATGGACTAGTCATTGGAGTTAGAGGAACATGTGGCATTCTAGGAATAGTTGCAAATCGTTGACATTTGTCGCACCTCCTAGCAAATTCCATTGTATCCTTCTTCATAGTTGGCCAAAAATACCCTTGTCTGAGAACTTTGCTCACAAGTGCCTGCCTCCCTGAATGGTTTTCACATATTCCTTCGTGAATTTCCCTCATAATATAGTGTGCTTTTTCTTCATCAACACATAATAATAACGGCAAGCTAAAACTTCTTCGATAAATCTTCCCATCATAGATGATATAGCGAGCTGCCTTCATTCGAAGTCGCTTTGCATCGTCTTTGCTTTTGGGAAGATCGCCATTTTGTAGATACTTCATCATAGGATCTATCCACGATGGTGTTTTGTCAACTGACATGGTCAGTTAGGGCTCTACTTCGATACTTAGTTTCGCAAGAAATTTGACAAGGACCACCTTTAATAATTCTGTATCTTTTGTTGAGGTAAGCTTAGCTAGAGCATCTGCCCGAGTATTCTTAATGCGAGGAAGAAGTTGAATGCTACAAGCGGTAAATGTTGAGAATAGTCATTGTACCTCCTGTAAATAGGCCATCATTCTTCCTCCTCTTGCTTGATAATCGTCGATCACTTGACAAATGACCAGCTCTCACTGTATACCTCAATCATCTTGGCCTTCATTTCTTGTGCGCTTTAGCCTAGCTATCAATGCTTAATATTCTACCTCATTATTCGATGTTAGAAATTTGAAACGAAGTGCACAATGAATATTATGCCCTTCAGGACTGATTAGCACTAAACCTGTACCGGCTCCACTCTCATTTGACGATCCATCGACGTAAAGTTTCCATAATCTTTATAAATCTATAGCAGGTTTTTCGATCACTTCTATGGGAAGATTGACATCATACGTGAACTCTGCAATAAAATCTACGATAGCTTTATCTTTAATCGCAGTGTGAAGTTGAAAATTGATGTCAAATTAACTCAATTTAACGGCCCACTTAAGTAGTCATCTTGAAGCCTCGGGTTTTTGCAGAACCTGCTTTAATGGAAAATTAGTGAAAATTTTGATGGAGTACGCATGAAAATAAGGTCGAACTTTCCTAGATGCGTCAATGAGTGCTAATGCCAACTTCTCTATCTCTGGATATCTCGTTTTGGCATCAAGTAATCTTTTACTTATGTAATATACAGGTCGTTGTATATTTTCTTCTTCTCGAATTAACGCAGCATTTATCATATATTTGGAAACAACGAGATACAAGTATAACTCTTCCCTTGAGTTTGTCTTCGACAAGAGTGGAGAAGAACCCAGTTTTGTTTTTAATTCTTGGAATGCCTACTCACATTCTTCCGTCCACTCGAACCTCTTCGATCCCTTCAATACTTCGAAGAATGGTTGGTATTTATCGATTGACTTAGATACAAATCGACTCAGTGCAACCACTCTTTTCACCAGGCTCTGCACATCTTTGGGTTATGAGGGGATTGCATATCAATTAGTGCTTGCATCTTTTGATGGTTAGCTTCGATGCCTCGCTGATTGACCATAAACCCCAGGAATTTTCCAGATCCTACTCCGAATGCACACTATTGGGGGTTCAGCTTTATCTGATATTTCTGAAGAATTTTGAATATCTTATCAAGGTACTTGATGTGATCTTTAGCTTTCTTCAACTTTACCAGCATGTCATCAACATATACCTCCATTGTCTTGCCAATTTATTTTACAAACATCATATTGACAAGATGCTGATAAGTCTCACCTATGTTGATGAGTCCAAAGGGCATCTTCTTGTAACAGTACAATTCTTGATCAGTGATGAATGAGGTATGCTCCTCATCTAGCTCGTACATAGGGATTTGATTGTATCCAGAATACGCGTCCATAAAGCTTAAGAGTTCATGCCATGATATCGCATCTACAAGCTGGTCGATTTTTGGAAGGGGAAAACTGTCCTTCGGGCATGCTTTGTTGAGGTCGGTGAAATCGAAGCAAGTTCTCCACTTCTCGTTGGGTTTCTTTACCAAAACTGGGTTTGCAAGCCAGTTCGGGTAAAAGATTCCCTGATAAATTTGATTTCCAACAACTTCTCTTCCTCATCTTTCAATACAATGTAGCGTTCTGGATTCATGGCTCTTCTTTTCTGCCGTGCAGTCTTCTTTGTTGTATCTATATTAAGACGATGACATATGATATTTGGATCAATCCCCACTATATTTGAATGTCGCCATGTGAAGATATCTAAGTTTGATTTCAGAAAAGCAACAAATGAAGCTCACACGGGTTCTTGAAGTTTCGCTCTGATTTTTAGAACCTTCAAAGACTTGTCAATCGACAAATCTTCCAAGTCTTCTATAGGTCCAGTCTTGACCTCTCCATCGATTTCTTAAGGGTCGAGGTCTTTGATTGACATTTCGCCTGACGCTTCACTTGACGCTTCACCTGACGCTTCACTTAATGTTTCACCTTGTAGCTAGACCATCATTGTGCAAGGTACCACATCTTTTGCTGCGAGTTTTAAAGAATTATTATAATAAGTCTGCACGTCATATTGGTTGCCTCGCACTTCGCCTACTCCATGTTGAGTTAGGAACTTCATAGTGAGGTGGTAGATTGAAGTAACTACTCGAAGTTCCCTCAGTGTTGGTCTTCCTAGTACAGCATTGAATGCAGAGAGGCAATCTACAACCAAGAATTGGGTCATTACTGTTGAAACCCTAGGATAAGTTCCAACGTTGTCCATTAACTCAATCATGCCCTTAGGCATTATGTTGTTACCAGTAAATCTGTAAAGTGGAGTGACAGTAAGCTTTAGGTCACTTTCACTTAACCCCATCTTCTTGAAGGTATCATAGTACAAGATGTCGATAGTACTTCCATTATCGACCAACACTCACTATAGCTACGTGCTTCCATAATTGATCTTTATGACCAACACATCATTATACGATAATGGACCTCCCTTGCATCCTGCTCCGTGAAGGTAATATCCATATCTGGTACCCGTTGAAGCTTTTATGATCGCTGATCAAGGTACATGACATTGGTCAACGGCTGCTGTCGAGCTTCTCATGCATACCTATCTTGTGCCCTCTTCGAATCTCCACCAACATGCGGTCCTCCAAAAATAGTTCACACTTCATGTTGAATTTTTGGAGGTCACTATTGGTTTTCTTCTTGCCTTTTATTGTTCTACCTGGTGTACTACCGTAGCCGCCCTTCTTTAATTAATCTTTCGATTTCATCCTTCAGGGCATAGCAGTTGTTGGTATCATGTCCAATGTCATTGAGAGACTGGCAGAACTTATTGGGATTGTGCCTCGCTCTATCCTGTTTTATCAGTTTCGGTTAACGATATCGCTCATGCTGGTTTGTGACCGCATAGATATGATCTATGGGTGCGTTCAGTTCAGTATAATTGTTGAATCTCATGGGAGCTCTTGCAATCTCCTACTTTTTCTGTTTTGGCTGCTTTTCAGTTGATTGTTTATTACTTCTTTTGTTTGACTTCTTGTTATTATTGTTGCTGGTCGTGGTTGCATCTTTAGCAGCATCTTTTCCTCCTTCCTTCTTCATCTTATAAAGATTCTTGTGTGAAGATTCCACCCTCAGATACCGACCAACTCTTCGATAGAAGTCTTCAAGGGTTCTACATTCTTGCTCAAGTAACTCTTCCTAAAGTTTAGTCTCTAGTCACACCCCAGCCATCATTAGAGCTAAAACTTCCCCTTTAGGTGAGTTGTTGACCTTCGCCAACTCTGAGGTAAAGCATTTGAGGTATGATCTTAGAGTTTCCTTCGGACCTTGCCGAATAGTAGACATACTGACAAGTGGAATAGTAAAATTCTTTGCAACTTGGAATTGCCTCAAGAATGCAGTTTGAAGTTATTGCCAGGACGAGATTGAACCAGACTTGAATCCTCAGAACCACTTCTTCGCTGCTCCTGTGAGAGTTATATCAAAACATCTACAACGTATGAGATCATCGACATGATGAAGCTCCATCAGGTCACTGAAGTGATCTATAAGATCCTGTGGATCAGTTTTCCTATTAAAACTGTTTATGGTGGGAAGTTTGAATCCGGTAGGTAAGGCAGTAGCTTGAACTTCCTTGTTGAATGGTGATTGACGATACCCATCAGTGAGCTCATTGTCCCATCCAGCAAGTGCATCTAATGCGATCCTCAAATTATGAACATCGACATTCGGAGAGAGAGCATTATCTCTTACTGGTGACAAGGGTGGCCTTTGGTTGTTATCACAATATATGGCACGTTGGTCAGGCAGGGTCTGCTGCGACCTTTGTGAGGATTCTAATGTAATAGTGCGACGAGATCGACTTCGATCATTATGATGTGATGTGGATCGCTCATGACTACATTATTATTCTAGGTGTTGTCTCAGGTCTGCAGGATTCTATCTCGACTTCTTACTAATCCTTTCAAAGACGCTCCTCGATTGACATTTTTCCTCGTTATTCAGACAATCATGATTGATGGTTACTCTCTGAGAAGGTTGTCCACGATCACGATCAGTGCTCAAACTCTCAGTACCAGATTCCAGAGGCAAGTCTGCGACCTTGCCTTTTCCCTTGGAGGTGCAATCTCTATGACGCTCCTGCTGGGCTTTATACTGGTCGCGGTTCCCTGTCTCTAGGATCTGAATTCCTCTCTTAGGTAGTTGAGCAGGGCATTCTTTGGGACGTTCGTGCTGTGGTAGAGTCACCATCTATTCCTCAGCAAGTCATTATAGAGAATCATTAATCTAATTAGTGATTTACTGAAGGTTCACCAATACATTCTCCATGCGACCCTGTCTCTGGACAATATTTTCTAGTATAGTCACAGCAGACTGATCTTGAGCAGAATCTACCTGCACAGCAGTAGTGCTTTGGGGTTAGTTTTGGCTAGTTCCGATGTTTCTGTTTGTATTTCTGGTGTTTGCTATTGTTAAAGAAGTGAAATTGACAAACTTTTTACAAGAATAGCCCTCCTTCTAGCACCAATTGTTGACGGAGGTTTTGTCAACAATGAATTTAGGAAGATGTGACTTGTGTGTGAAAATGGATGATAAAATCAAAGCAAATAAAGAGACAAGAATTTTATAGTGGTTCAGCTCCAAAAAAGATGAGCCTACATCCACTGTTCTTCACTATTTTCTGGAGAATTACAAGATTTTCATTAAGCCTCAAGGTCGGAATCCAGAGAGAGTACGGAGTGTAGTCTAGAAGTTTTTTATAGCAACACTGAGCTCACCTTATATAGGTGAGGGTGGCTCAATATTTCCCAATTTGTAAAAACGGATCAGTATATAATCAGAAAATACAATTCGAGTAATAATGTAATTGGGTAATAACTCAAATGGAATGATTGGTCGATCTCCATTCAGAGACTTGTTTCCCTTTCTTTGTAGATTACTCGATTGATGAAGCTTGATCTAGTTTCCTTTTCATACTGGTCATACTTAACTCATTGAGAGGAGGTTGTACTTCAATCAGAAAAATTTATATGTAACCTGATGCATTTAATTTGGTCACTAACTTTCTTTTTTTGGCATTGACCAACATATAGATTTTAGATCTTACATCAGTTAGTAAATACTTATTAAGACTCTTTATGTAATTTTTCTTGGACTTGCATTAGAACCTAAAATATACTTTTTAGATTTGGTTTGTACAACTATTATGCTTATTTTGTGACGATATTGACGATGTTTGGATATGTTTCATGACTTCTATTATTGATCTACATCTTGTTGGTTTCACGGGGCTGTAGGAATTTAACTTGTGGATGATTTTATGCACTTTTTTTTTCTAATTATTTGTAAAATGGGACTTTGTCCAATACTTTTGTATAATATTTTCTAAATTTCTTATTTGTGAAATTTCCATTTTCTACCGACATGAGGTTTGGATCAATGACAATATGCTACCAAGTTATTTATTTTGACATTGATACACTAAAATTGAATAGACTTTGTCCAAGATACTTTCATGTCTATTTACTTTATAGTTGACTTTGCTAAACGCTTTTAATTACTTGTCAGTGTTGATGGTTGTGTGAGTTATCTATCGAAATTAATGATTTCTTTGACATGTCAAATTTTAGAAAACAAAGAAAGGAGAATTAAACACATGGTTTGGAAAAAGCTGCTGATTGATCATTGAACTGTTTCCGCAGGTAATATTTAGCCACAAAAGGATCCTTCAAGAAGAAAAAGACATATTAGGGTGTCTCTTCTCTTCCTCTTTATTATGAAAATGAATGATCCTATACCCTGGCAAAGAGAAAAATAGCTTCCATACGTCCTATGGAAGCTGCTAGCATATATGCCAATGCCGTTTGCTATAGGTCGTCAATGCCGTATTGCCACATACACTTCCTGAGAACTCTTTTTCCATGATTGATCCATATATACGTCCAAATCAATTTAAAGTTCAGTGAACATATTGAGAACATCAATTTGTGTATCACTCTATTTGAAATCGAATTAGAAAACATAAAATGTTGCAAAGCAAATCCTTAGTGTTCATTTCATTCTTAGTTATCTACAAGTTTGCGATATGTGTAAGAAAGCTTTGCTGTTATAAATTACGGTTTTTGTTGGGGGGTATTTTTTCAAATAGTTAGAAAAATGACACGTGGCACCTAAATGAAATAAAAAATGATGTATCGAGGCCAACATCCAAAATAACACCAAACTCATCATGAGTCAAGCATCTCAAGAAAGACCAAATAGGTTAATTAAACTTATAGGGAGAGCAGCACTAGAAAATCAAATAGCCTGATCTAATGTTTTTAAAGTGTTTAAAACAAGTTTAGAAGTCAGTTTCTGAAAAACGCCAAAAACTATTAAAATTTTAAAAATGCTAAAATCCTGTCAGAATCTGAAATATGACCAAAATATGATTTCGGTCGACCAACAGTGAATTTGGTCGACCACTTTTTAGACTAGTGGTCAGAAATGACTGTTGGAACTGAACTGATGTGTCAACTCTAACGGCTATATTTTTTGTCGACCAGTGTTAATTTTGATCGACCAAACATTTGGCAGAAAGTTAATAATGGCTATAAACAACTAGTTTTCTTGGATATCTATATATAGAGCTTTATTTGATAGCATTTAAGATAAGAGCATGAACTTAAATTGATATTTATCTACTCTTAAAGTGTCTTAGCTTATTTTCACATCAATTACACTTTTAAATCATATTGAGCCAATCTTAGAGCATTTATTGTGCACTGTTCTCAAATCTCCTAAGCCAAAATTGTATTAATTATTTTGTGAGGAGAATTTGTGTTTGGTGTTCACTCTTATATATTGAAAAACCATTGAATGTAAGGTGAGGTTGGCACCGGATTCATAAACAACCTAATTTAGGTGAGTTGCCACCAGAGTTATAAACAACCCGTGAGTTTGTGAGATTGGCACCATCATCTAAACAATCCGTATAAGTGAGGTTGTCATCGGAGTCAAAATAATCTGAGGTTAGGCATGATAGAGCCGGGGTCAAGACTATTGTAAAGGCTAGGGTATGCCTAAGAAGAATTCACTCCGTTTGTAAAAAGGTTGATTAAGCCCATAATCTTGATCTGATAGTAGAAAGTTCAAAGTAAATTGCCGAGGGCCGGGGACGTAGGCAAACCGTCATGTTGTCGAATCTCGTAAAAATTGAATTTGCACTTTCTCTATCCCTACACTCTTTACTTTATTACAAGCTATTTAATTGAATTTTTAATATTTAGTGTACTTAATATACTTGCTATTATTGCTTTATGTTTGGCATTATTGTTGATTTAGCTAAAAGGTTTTAAAATAGTGGTCTATGGTTTTGAATAGTTGAAAAGCTTGTTAAAATGTTTTAAAACCCAATTCACACCCCTTCTTGGGTCGTCAATCTTAGGCTAACAATGGCTAACAGTGTTGTCCTTGATAAAGACTAAGAAAACCATTGCAATTTATATATCTGGCATCTATAAAATAATAATAGCCTACATATTCAACAAAAACTTCAAATTTTATTGCAATGAATGCAAAAATTGTTAATAGTTTACATCTAAAAATTAATTTAATGCTCATCATTTAGAACTTTTAAGCCATTTGTTCTCCTTAAAGCATCATGAAGGACTCTATCATCAGCTATTGAACCTTCCCAACCCGGTAATACATAAACAAATTGTATATCTTGAGAACATACTCCCAATACATTTATAACAATTTTACCTTTTTGACTTCGATACCTAGGTTTATCCGAGTTGGGCACTCTTACCCTAATATATGTCCTTTTTAATACTCCTAAACAATTCTATTTTTAAGGGGAAAAAAATATATTCACTAAATTAGAATTGACAAAGTGACAACTTCACAAGCAAAATTCACAAATAAAAGTCATATTACATACCTTAAACCATTTCTATCTCTCATCAGTTGAGTTCTCAGAAACAAGTTCAGGTCTTTTTAATAATTCTCCATATAAGCAAATGATTGAATATAGAACATCATGGAAATACTTACTTATTGTTTGTCCAAATCGAATGAATTCAAACTTAATAACTCTATTTTTTATATGATGAGCTACTATATGGAGAAACATAGCAACTTGTTCATCTACATACAAATACTTTGAATCTTTTAAACCTCCATTAGTTTCAAGCATCCTACATAATATTGTGAAAGTACGCCTAGTCATTCTAAAATTATTGAAGCAAGTTGTATCACTTTCATAGAACAATAGATGGACAACTTGTCTATTTCTAAAAAAGTTAATTTTATACAACGGTCTTCTTAAATTGTTGGTTTAGGTCCTTTCCCTTATAATTTGATTTACTAACTCAATAAACTATGGACAAACATTCATAATATGTATCCATTGCATAAAAAGAGTAGTTAACTTTTTCTTTTTTAAATTGTCTCTCGTATCCAATCTTAAACGAGCCATCAATATTCCAAAATAATTTTCTTACAACCACAATCATAGGTCCAGTACCAAAAATCAGTTTATATATTTTGTAATTAAAGTGGAATTAACATAATATACATTTTGAAATTGAGTACCTCATAAAGGGACACCAAAGTTCAGTTTATATATTTTGCAACTAATGATGGAATCAACATAATAATATATTTTGAAACTAAGAATTTTATAAGACCAAGAAAAAAAAAGTGTTAACTCAATTTATTATGGACTTCATTCTAAACTTATAAAGCAAAATTAAGAACACTAATTTCTAGCTAAAAAGAGAATCTTGTTAGCTAACTAAATTAGTCATGACTAATTAAATTTCTCAATAGCTTAATGGGCCCTAATTTGTGATTAATCCATAAAAAAATTTACCTGACTCAAGCTAGAAGTCTAATAAATTATATATATATATATATATATATATATATATATATATATATTTAACTAATAAAAACGTTGAAGTAGTGTCTGGGCACAATATAAAAATACTTTAGACAGAGCAATGATGAGAAAGATTAAAAGTGAAGCATATTTGTATAAATATAGATCAAATCAGTGTAGCATTATACTGCTTTTAAAAGAAAAGCATATCATATAATAAAGGTGAAGTAAATAATTAAAAAGAGATTAGAGAGAGACTTGAGCGCACATAACTGAAATGCAAAACAAAGAAATCAAGAATAAAAAATAACTGAAGAAAATAATTATTTAATGGTGTTGCTAACTTGAAAGTGTCGACTGAGCACCACAGCAGAGGCAGAAGAAGGTGGAGCGGCTGAAGAAGAGGAACTACTGAACACGATATGTTCTTTAGGGTAAAAAGGGTAAAACCATTTTTTTAGATATTTTTAAAAATTGGAAAACTGATTACATAGATGGGTCAGTTGAATTATAATTCTATTATTCAATGAAATTAGAACTACCATAGAATAGCAATTCCATAGCCCAAATAAATAATCAAACTATGGAATGGACTTTTTATTAGAATCAGCTTTCCATTTCTAAGCCTATTCCAGTAAACCAAATGGGCGATTATACTATATACGGTTTTTAGGGAAAATGTTGCAAAAATACGATGTACGGACTGCAAAACAAAAAGAATACGGCCTGACTTGACTTTTACACGGACACGCATCATGCTTCTCCTTTCTCCTTTCCTTTGTCATTTCTTTTTCTTTTGTTTTTCTTTTTTAATATTTGTTTTAATAATAAGGGGTTGTCACTGACAGCATATTCTCACGTTGACAGCCCCTATAGTAATTTGTTTTTTAAAAAAAAATATGCTAAATATTTTTCTTTTCTTTCTAGTCCTTTTCATAGAAATTATTTCTCTCTCTCGTCAATTTTTTTGTTTTATTTTTGAAATAAATTGTTGATGACAGAATTCAATTTTTATAATATAAAACTAATTTTTGTAAAATAAAAAAATTGGCACATCAATCTTGAGCAAAAATCAAAACTGAGTGATTGTATTATTTATATGTATCCATTTGGGTTACTATTCTCATATTTTCTATTCTAAAATGTTATTTTTTCTAGTTTCTGGTTAATTACTAATAGTATCTAACATACTTATGTTCACTATTCAAATTAAGTAATATGCTTATATTGTTTAAGCATCTGTCAAGTTTTTTTTGGGCAGATAAATCTATAACAAAAATCAAAAATAAGTAATTGTACGTATTCATTTTAGTTAAAATAGTATTCTTTCTAGTTTTTAGTCAGTTATAGTCAAAATTTTAAAAAAATAGAAACAAAGTAAATACTTATTTTTCAAGAGAACCTTGTTAGTACCTATAATATCCGTGAATTAAGTGTTTATTGAGTTTTTGTAATCATAAAATTTAGTTCAAGTATCATTATATGATACTTGTGGTATTATAAATATTCTTGTAGGTATCATAAGTATTTTATAAGGATACCTATGGTATCCAAGTAAATTGGAAAAGAAAAAAATAATAAGAAAGATTAAGATATATCCAGATAAATTTAAAAGAAAAAAAGTTATCACATGTATCCTATTAGGTATATGGGATACGAGAACGAGTGTTGAAAGTTCTTATTGTGAAATTTATAATAAGTACCCTAAGTATTCTTATAGATATCATATGTATTTTATAGGTATCTACAAGTATTCTTGTAGAAACCATAAGTATTTTATAATAATACTTTTAGGTACCATAGGTATTTTACGAAGATACCCATGATATCTAGATAAATTGAAAAAAAAAAAGTTACCATAAATAAAGTATCTTACTATTTTGTTATAGTTTACGTAGGTTACTTTTGGTAATAATACAAGTTACCTAAAAAATTTCAGCTTGCTATTGTAAAATTGAAGATTTTTTTTTATGAGGTTACCTATAAATATCACACTAGGTTAGTTTAGGTGTCACACTAGGTAATTACCATATCTTCAGTCGTCTATTTACTTAACGATCAATTGAATATCACTTAATTACTACTGGTCACCTACTTGAATATCTGTCAGTCACTATTTAGTTATCAATAATATCTCTAATGATCAATTGAATATCACTTAATTATTACTGGTCACCTACTTGAATATCCGTCAGTCACCATTTAGTTATCGATAATATCTCACATGATTACTAATGGTTTCTTTTTTGATTACCAATAATATTGTACCAAATTACATATAGTAACCAAATAAATTGAAAGGAAGTTAGATGTTCTAAAGTGTAAAAAACAAATAAATAAAAGAAAAAAATTATAAATTTATTGCATGTATCTCAATTAGGTCACCTTTGGCATTTGAGAAATATGAAAAATAGTTGGCCATTTTTTATTGATGAAAAAAATTGAAAAGGAATTAATTTTGAATTCATTACAAAAAGTGACGTCATTTTAAAATATTGTTGAAATAACGTATGCAATGTAATTAAGAATTTCAATTTCTAATATCCTAAAATAAAATGTAGGTTTAGATAATTAAATTCGAAAAAGTGAAACTAGGATCAAGAAAACAAGGCAAAAAGTACACATAATAAAAGGCATTTTTTTTCTCGGAAAAAAAGAAAAAGGATGTGGTAGGAACAGGGCACTGTTACATCGTCGCACTCTTATAACCGTAAAAGTTTTTTTTTTTTTTTTGTCACTGACGCAGACTAACACGCGTAGATCATATTGTATTCGTATTTTTTCATAGATTTTGTCCGGATGCCGTATTTTTTAACATTTTTCTGGGGTATCATAGTTTCAAAAAGTGGACAAGTTTTTCCCGTATTTGTATAGTAACCCCCTAACTCTTATGGGCATTGGGCCCAAATGTGAATGGCTTAATTTAGGCCATATCCCAGCATTTATTTGGAATCTCCGCGCGCGCGCGCGTCTTCTAACCATTAATTCGGGTATTATTTTAGAAAAAGAAAACAAAAACAAGTACAAATGATTCAAAAGAATGGTATAATATAAACAATCAAATATTATCACAAAACTGTACATGTTTTTTCATTTGTATAATGGGGGCGGGGCTAGGAAAATCGATGAATTTATTCTCATTCGAGAAAAAATGAATCTTTGCTTTGATATAGTTCAACGCCGTTTTCCATTCTCTTCGATTTTTAGTTTCTTTTTGCCTTTTTATTAGCTACTAATTTCAGAAAATTTATTCTTTTAAATGAAAAGAAAATAATAATACATCAGTTGACGCAACTAGAATTCAAATTTCTCTTTTCACCTATATTTCTGAAATCTTAAACAAATTAAACTAGTCTCGATTAGCAATGTCAAACAATATATTATTTAAGTTTCTACTACATTTACATTTTTGTTATTTTTTGCTATATAAATTGACATATCTTTTAAATTGACTAATTTAAAAGACAAGCCATTTGTTGGAGGTTAATCTAATCAAACTGCTTTCGTCTATCCAAAAAGAAAACTAAATCTCGTTTCGTAACTTGCATATGTAAAGAATGAACAATATATGTGCTTTTAGGTTAAATCACACAATCGGTCCCTATTCTTCCCCTATTTTGCACGTAGCCTGCCAGTACTTTTAACATTAATGCACGTAGCATATATAATAATAGTGTATATATAAGATGGGCACTAATCTATTAGCTTTTTTTTTTTTTTTCTCTATCTACATATTGAGAAAAAAGTATTAAATAATATGTATTTATTATTATTATTATTATTTTAAATTATTCAAATTATGATAACTATTAGATAATAATTAAATAGCTAAAAAAAACTATTAATAGATAAAAAAAAAGTACTTACTAGAATATGGTATATATATATATATAGGGCCCCAATCCAGTAGGTATTTTTTTTTTTTACCTATGCATAGGTATCAATTTGACCAATCAAAATTTAGCATGCATATTTTTTTATTGTAAAAAATAAGAGAGAGAAAGAGTATTAATGATGCACGTCTTTTTATGTATTTCATTATAGCTATTGGATCACCGTTAGATGGTAACCCAACGGCTAAAAAAAAATATCTACCCATAGGTAAAAAATAAAAATACCTATTGAATTGGCAACCATATATATATATATATATATATGTTATATGTTAGTTCTTTTGCATTGTTTTACCAAAAGTCCATTCAGGAGCCGTAAAGAGAAACATTGGGTCAAGAAATGTTTCCCCTCCTTAAAAATTTGCTCTCTAAACATATTTTTTTTTGGAAGTTTACATTGATGCAAAATAATTATATAACACCAATATGGCTAAAAAAGAGCTAAAAAATCAATAAAATTATCACTAATTATCTATGTGAAACTCATTATTGGAACTGATACTATCAAAATAAGTCGGGTCCAATGGGTTGGCCTGTGGCCTAATCATATAGGCTGCAGGCCGGCCTGATTCAACCTGGTCGAGATAGGCTCGAGCCTAACCCAGTCATATTCTTTGGGTCAGGTTGGGCCTAATATTCTAGACCCGTAAGCCGATCCGGTATCCAGCTCAGACCAAGCCCCTTTTTTTCTTTTTTTTTTTAAAAAATTCAAATCAATATTAGGTTTTTTTTTTAAAAATGGGCTTATGGCCCTTATCCCATTATGGCCTTATGGGCCATTACCCATTATACGCCATGGACTTTGCAATATCATTTTTTGTTCTTTTTATAAGTTATGGCCTTATGGGCCATTACCCATTATGGCTATTAGTTGATATAGCTGTTGGGGCGAATGATTATTAACTACTATTTTGTTTTTTTTTTTTAAATTAAGAAATTAAAGAAAACAAAAAATCTTTAAATTCTATATTTTAAATATTTTTGTTTCCTTCACCTATTTTTTACACAAACAATTCTCTTCTATCTTTATTCTCTCATTTCTCTATTATTTTCTCAAATTCTCGATTTACATTCTCTAAATAATTATATAATCTAATAACTATTTAATATTAATAATTATAAAATTATAATCGATTATTATATTCTCTGTTTCTATTTTTAAGCTTCAATTCTTATAAGTTCCAACATCTAACTATCCAAGTATCTAACTAAAATCCAAGTCAAATGTCTACTCAAATCTTAATTCAAGGTAATTTCAATTTCAAAATTTTTTAATGTTTAAATTATCACTTTTATCTTTTTAATATCAATTAGTAAATTATCACTACATAGATAGACATAGATATAGTTAGTATATAAATATATTTAATATTAAATTATTAATTTTAATAAAATTTAAATTTAGTTAATGTAGTAAAATAGTAATATGTTAATTATCATTTTAATTTAAATTAGTTAGTGTAGTAATATGTTTAAAGTTAAATTGTTAATTTTCATTCAACTTAAATTTAAATTTAGTTAATGTAGTAAAATAGTAATATGTTAATTATCATTGTAATTAAATTAGTTAGTGTAGAAATATGTTTAATGTTAAATTATTAATTTTCATTCAACTTAAAATTAAATTTAGTTAATGTAGTAAAATAGTAATATGTTAATTATCATTATAATTAAATGAGCTAGTGTAGAAATACGTTTAATGTTAAATTGTTAATTTTCATTCAATATAAATTTAAATTTAGTTAATTTAGTAAAATAGTAATACGTTAATTATCATTGTAATTAAATTAGTTAGTGTAGAAATATTTTTAATATTAAATTATTAATTTTAATTTTAATAAAATTTAAATTTAGTCAATATAGTAAAATAGTAGTATATTAATCATCATTATAATTTAAATTAATTAGTGTAGTAATATGTTTAAATTTAAATTGTTAATTTTCATTTAATTTAAATTTAAATTTAGTTCATGTAGTAAAATAGTAATACGTCAGTTATCACTGTAATTAAATTAGTTAGTGTAGAAATATGTTTAATATTAAATTATTAATTTTCATTCAACTTAAATTTAAATTTAGTTAATGTAGTAAAATAGTAATATATTAATTATCATTGTAATTAAATTAGTTACTGTAAAAATATGTTTAATGCTAAATTGTTAATTTTCATTCAACTTAGCATTAAATTTAGTCAATATGGTAAAATAGTAATATGTTAATTATCATTATAGAAATATGTTTAATGTTAAATAGTTAAGTTTCATTCTAATTAAATTTAGTTTATTAATGTAGGATATTGATATGTAATAGAATCTTCTTATTAATTTAAAGATGGATGTTAATGAGAAAGAAGAAAAAATCTGCATAATGGAAGGGGGTGACTAAGTCCCTGAAATGCAAAGTAATCCACATGCTAGTGAAAGTCATTTACAATTTCAAGATAGTTGTTCTCCTAATGCAAGCACGACCTCAAAATCAAAAAAAAAAGGATAACTTCTAATGTGTGGAGCCACTTCAATATAGAATACCAAGATGATGGTAATAACAACAAAACAAAAATAGTAAAGTACAAATATTGCAAGAAGTTATTCTCTGCTAAACCATCTAGTGGTACCACCCACCTCAAAAGACACCACGAAAAATGTTTTTCTAAATATCAAGATCCTCAAGGAGGTATGTAACCAACTCAATCAACACTTCAACTCAATAAGGTTGGTTCGGTAAGTACTTAGAACTATGATTGCTTTAGTTGCTAGGGAGTAATTAGCACGTTTTATTACTTCAAAGGATTTGCCACTATGTATTGGTGAGTCCGATGAATATGAAGAACATATTAGACGATCATATTATCCAAACTTCAAAAAGGATTTTAGGAATACTTTTGGAATTGATTTGCTTAAAGTTTATAAAATATGCACACCGAACTAATATCTGAAATACTTGCATTAAATTTTTGCATTGTATTGACATTTGATATTTATGGTGCTAATTGTAAATGATATTACATAAGTATAATTGCCCATTATTATAACGAAAAGTGGATATTGTAAAAAAATAATTGGTTTTAAAGACATTGATCAGAGGCATACTGCAGAAATTATCTGTGAAAGAATCTTAAATGTTATAGAAGAATATAGCATAGTAAACTGTATTCTTTCTATCATTTTTTATTATGCTACATCCAATACAACGGCTATAAAATTACGTCAAAACTTGGTACGCTCATACACAAGAGGAGTTTTATTACATCAATATTGTGCATGCTATATAATCAACCTCATCATCAAATCAGGTATGAAAATATTATCTATATACATTGAAAATGTTTGAAATACTATTGCTTACATTTATTCTTTTAATCCTCATATTGCTAAATTTAAAAAATATTGCAAAGCCGAAGGGTTACTTTTAAGAAAATTTCAACTCGATATGCCTATAAGGTAGAATTCCATCTATTTGATGTTAAAAAATGTAATAGCATATAAAAATGATATTACTGTGTTTTACAATTCAAAAATGAGTGCACTAAATTTAAAAGATGATGATTGGTTTATTTGTAAAAATTTTGTATAATTTTTAAAATATTTTTATGATGCTACCATTACTTTATCTGGTGATTGTTATCCTACTTCTTCAATTATTTTACATTACATGTTTTTTATTATGTTAATGGTTTCTAAAGAAAAATATGACCCTATATTTGGACCTATAATGATTAGAATGCAAGAAGTTTATTTGAAATATTAGTCTGAAATTCCTTTCCTATTTTCTTTTACTTTTATTTTAGATCCTAGAGCTAAATGAAATGGTCTTTCTACTATTATTGGTCATATTTGTGATGCTTTAGACTTAGATTTTACACTCTAATATACTAACACTTGTGATAAGTTTTCTGAACTGTTTAGTATATATGAGGGTAAGTTTAGCAGTATGAATATGAGTCAATAAGAAATCTCACAACAAACCAAAGATCGATCAAAGAAGAAGTCTATCTGGTCATATATTCATGGGCGTGGGCATTGGCATGGCTCATCATTATCGTTATCATCAAGTTCAAGTCAATCATTAGATCTATTACCAACAACAACGAGTTCCCCACAATCCCCAGAGCTTAACTAATATCTTAGGCTAGATTTTAATATCGATTGTGATGATAAAAACTTCAAAGTTTTGAAATAGTGGCAAAAGCATCAAGGAAAATTTCTCATGCTTTCATAAGTATGTGACATCTTAATTATTCTAGTGTCTACAGTTTCTTCAGAGACTGCTTTTAGTACCATTGGGAAAATATTAGACAATCAAAAAACTTCGTTGAGTCCTGAAATGGTTGAGGTGCTAACATACATTAAAGATTGGGAGCAAGCAGTGAAACGAAATGAACATACTATTCACAATGAAGAATTGGCAGAAAACTTCAATAATTTGTACATGAACAACAATGATCAATCTTGATTAATGAATAATGAATTAATGATGAATTTTTTATTTTTCAAATATAATTTACTTTTTTTTTCATCAACTTAAGTTATGTATTATTTTTTAATTTTTATCATAAAAGTTATAAAATTATTTGTGATAAAAGCTTTATCACTTATATATAATTTATTTTTTTTTAATTATTAAAATTCGTTAAAAAGTTTATATTAAAGCCTTTCAAAAAAAGGGGCCAATATGAGGTAGAAAAAATTTTATCAATAAACTTGAATTTGTTATTTTTCAAATTTAATTTACTTTTTTTTTTCATCAACTTATTACTTAAGCTATATATTCTTTTTTAATTTTTATCATAAAAATTATAAAATTATTTGTTATAAAATTTTTATCACATATTCATATATATAATTTTTTTAATTATTAAAATTCATAAAAAATTTTATTTAAAAACATTTCAAAAAAACTAGCCAAAATGCGAGCCAAAATGCGGGCCAAACGGGCAGGCCCGCTTTTGGGTAAGCCTTGGCTCGGCATGCTTAGGGGCTCGCATGGGCCATAAGGCCGGGCTGGGCCCCCTCATCATTCATACAGGCAGGCCTGACCCGGCCCGCCTATTTTGACAGCTTTAATTGGAACAATCAATTGTAGCATTTTAGAAATTCCATTCAATTTGAATTTTAGTTTCAAGAAAGATTTTGACCTCTTCCATGAATAAAATCTTGTTACACCAAAATCTTATTTGGTCGGCTCTTTAATTACAAAATATTTTTTACATTAATCACATACCTGGAACATTTTTTTATGTTATACTTTTATTTTTTCTAGAGTATTTGTCACAATCCAACCCCAAGCCAGTAGCAAAAAGAGAATTTTACAAATAGAAATTCAAAAGTTATTTTTGAAAAACTTATAAAAGAAATTTTTAAAGTAAAATTTTCATAGTTTTTTTTATCACTATTAGACAAAGATTGTTAATGAAATTTATTAAAAAAAAAATCAAGCATTACTATCAGCAGTTTTATAATCTAGCACAATAATTATACAAATTGAGTTCTTAAAACAGGCCCTTAAGTGTTAGTGAGACAATGATGCTAATTTATTTTTTTTAAACTAGTTACAGTCTAATCTAATGGTATCACATTCTAGGCAGACAAACATCCACTTTGAGCCATTTCTTAACTGTGGTGGGGTCTGGTTAACCATCAAAAGCAGGTGGACTCAACTTGACGAAATTCTTGAAAAAGCTGGCCTGTTAAGTGTCAAGATCTCGTTGTGCTCTTAGCCCCAGTATTTCTCGCAAAGTCTCATCAAGGTCTGCTATCACCATTTACTCGAACTTAGTATTAAAATTATACCAAAATCATAGGATTAATATCATAATCCCATTTACACAAATGAAGTCGACCCATTACAATAAAGATATAAGACACCGAATTGCTATCTCAGAACCTAAAAGTTTCATATAGCAAATCATGATAATGGACATAGGAATACAAGAATAAATGTCCATTCAAATCAGAGAATTTCGATACGAGTAGAATTCACTAGTCTAGTATTGATCCCAACACCTTTGGACTAGAATTTCTGGGATATAACTATCCCAAGGATACTAGAGTTTCACTCTCGTGAGATGAACAAAAGATTCAAGATGAATTAGAGTAAAGACAATATATTTAACCAATTCCTAAGTGATGTATGATGTATTTATCAAATACTTTTAAAAATCTCTTTTTAAACACAAAATCTCACAGGCAAGATCCTAGATGGATCTAAAGCCTACAGTTTTGATACCATTTATATTACGATTGAAAAATCCAAAACAGTGACTTTTATGATTTCTCTTAAATATAATAGAATATTAATTTTACAAAATTTTAGAGAAATCGTAAACTTTGGTAAATTGAGTTTAACTGAAAACTTTAGTTCAACGTCCAAAATATGTTATATAAAATCACTTGTAATTTCAAGTTCCTAAATTAACATCAAATTAATCCTCATATATCCACTTACTAATTTTGGCAAAATAATTGAACAAGAAAATAAGGACAATAAAGTATGAATATCCACCAAGGATTAAGAGTAGAACTACAAGTATAAACTATGTAACTTGTCTGACCATTGGATTACCATTTCAATTAGATAAACACCTAAAAGTGGGAGAAGTAGAGGGTGAGAATTCACACACTCAATAGAAATTTAATTACTTTTTTGAATAGATGCAATTTTACTAAATTTGTATAGTTAATACCTTTTTTCAAAATCCATTTATAAACCAAGTTTATAAAACAATTAGTATCCAGAATAATCAAATATTCAAAACCAAAGCCAAATCCATAGAATTGTATGCATCATAAATCAACCAAGTACATGAGTGAGCTCTAATCCTCCAATCACGGCCTTGTAATGCCTCTATAACAGAGGTACCCAACATCCTGACATTATCTATAGTGTATCCGCCAAAAACTTGCGCAAGAACCTAGGTCTTTTACCTAGCACTGTAGCAACTCACCAAAGATCTAAACTACCATGGCGTAATAATAGAACTCAAGTGTTTGTTCTTATGGTATGTATAATATATAATAATTCATAATAACCATGCATCTATGAATCAAATCATATTTTAAAATCCAACTTTGTATTATTTTGGGATTTACTATAACTTATGAAGCACACCACTATTTTACCCCATAATCACAATATAAAAATATATAAAATAATCCACACAGTCTAATCCTAGTACAATCCAACAATTTTCAACAATTTGTCAAACCATCATGAAATCATGATTTTTCATAAATAATTTTTGATGCAATTATAAATCAAAACTGATATAAAGTCACATAATTAAACTCCTACCTCAATATAGTAGCTATACTAAGCTAAAGATACTCAAAAAGCTCTCATTGGTCATTTGAGTGTTCAAATAACCATCTCAAGATCCCAATAAGTCCACTTGGGAAAGTGACTTTTCCACCGGAGCCTCGAATAGAGAAATAGAGGTCACTGCTGAATTCAGAGTACCCAAAAATGGTAGGTTAGATATATACTTTGTCAAAAGTGGGTCTTAATGCGCGATTTACCTCGTAGCATGCAAAGTGATACTATTCATAAGTCTCGGAATTTGTGCCATTTCAAAACATAGCGATATTATATATCAAATTTTGTTTCTCAACCTTGTTAAAACCAAATTTGAAATCATAATTAAATTTTGAGATCCTAAGCCTTGAACGGGCTTCAAATCCAGGAAATATAAAAATGTCTTTTTCTAGAATTAATTTAAAAAATGTCCATCTTTTCCAAAGTATTTAGAAAATATCATTTTTGTTAATTATTTGCAAAAATATTTGTTTTCGGTAATATTTCTGAAATTATAATTATCACAAAATTATGTAGGAAAATATGGCTTTCAAAAATATTTGAAAAAGTGTCAAATTCACTAATTATTTGTAGAAAAAATGTCATTTTTACAATAATAATTCGGAAAGTAACAATTTTCTTATCTCTGCCAAAGGCCCAAATCTAAATAGTAACAAACCCTAGTCCAACACTATTCAGTTTTGTAGAAATATAACATTTCATTCTAAATTAGAAAAATACCATATTTTTCAATTCAAAAATTAACATGCTTTTGGGTATCATTTCAACTTCTATAAATGTAATTATATATGATTTTTAACCTTATTTCACCTCATATATTTACCTTAGATAAATAAATTACTTAACCAAAATAATTACATAAATATCATCTTTTACATAATTGGTAAAAAGAATAAAAGTGGAAAAGCTTATCGGAGATGAATTTGGATGTACAACCACTTGAAAGTAGTCAGCGACGATAAGACAAGACTCTACTCATTGAAGGTGTCGAAAACAGAGGTTGGATGCCAGAAATTTCGCCGGAAAACCGCACTGAAGGCATAATTTTCGCGGGGCTACTACGATGTCATCCAGTAGTGAAACAGGGCGAGACTGGCGGCATTAGCTTTGTTGATAGTAGCTCTTCAATATAGGCTGGCCCATGGGCAGAGTTGGGCAGCGGTGTAGTGGCTGGAGGGGACAATACATCTGGGCATTTTTCTCTCTTTTTATTTCTCTTCCAACCCTATCTCTTTGAGAATTAAATGTTTTGAAGCCTTTTTATGTAAATTCTGGGCACTATTACAAATCAATAAAATATATGTGATTTTTTGAATATTTAAATCCGAAAATTGATATTTACAACTTTACCATTTGCATTAAAAACTCTCTTTTGCCCCTAAACTTTTCCAGATTTTACAGAAACAAAATGCAAAAATTCTACAATGTAGGGATGTAAATGGAAAAAAGAGGGATAAAAAAAAAAAGATGATTGGGACTAAGTTTCCAAAGAGAAAGAAGACTGAGGACTAGATAAGCTATTCAAAAGAAAAAAAATTGGGGTATTAATGTAATTTCTTTTGGTCTAAGGGTGGTGTTATTATAATTTTGACACTAATTAGGGTCAATTACTATCTACTTCATTAATCCAATCTAAATGTAAGTATCCATTTGAACTTGAGAGCTTAAAATCAAATTTATAATCTTCAAAATCCTGAAGGGTGAATATGTGGTGTTTGTAGTACTTGCCTTCACTGAAATTCCAACGATATTGATGTTTTCGATCTTTAGTCATTAGAATAGTAGTGCTCATCATCTAGGATTGCTAATTAACAGTGATTCATGAGTCAAATCTATCATGACCGGAAATCCTAGACCGTAGCTTTTAGTAATTTTAAATAAAAACAGTGATAAACAATAATTTCCAAACTTTCATAGAAATTAATTACTTGAAATTTAATTTTAGCTCTCTAAAGTAAGTAAATTTTAAGATTTGACAAACTTGAGAATTTGGATCTTATCCATTAGTTTTAAATTTCCAAGTTCTTCATTTTAAGATTAGAGAAAATCCTAATTAACATATTTAGAAACTCTTATCAATTCATGAAATTTAATGAATAAGTTCAATTCAAAATTCTAGGCCCATTGTTCAAATATTTTACATAAAATCATCTCTCTTTCTAAATACTCGGTTTAATATGGAAATCATCCTCATAAATCTGTTTAGTAAATATACTAATATTGGCTAAATAAATTTGACTCATAGAAGGAAAAATGATATAGAGTACGAACCAATCAACGAAGAGGAATGGAACTACAATTTTATGCCAAATATGCTTGCCAAACAATCAGAATAATTACCACAAATTAAATCGATACCTAAAAAGGGGAGAAAGTATGGGGTGAGCATAAAATATCCAGTAGGATACCTAATTACTTTTTTGAGAAAATATTTGTTTTTAAGTTCCCTGCATGGTTAGTTGTTCTGAAAATAATTCACAATATATCTAATAAAAAGCAAGTTGAAATTGTCAAGGAATCATATTCAAAATCAATAAAGAGAAATTATATAATAATCCATAATGCACATATCACAAATCAAATAATCCCATGAGCTCACATCCTCTCATCACGAACTATAGTAACTCGTACTATATATACTGGGTACTCTCTGCCTGATACCTAATTCTAGAAAACAGAGAGACATCCATGTGTCCATGTCTACCAAACCAGAGGGGCAACTGAATGCCTACACCTACCGAATGGATGAATTAGAAGAACTCATTTGGGTTTATAGGCTCTCACCGAAAGTAGGAACAATGGCCGCCTATTAAATACTGCGATGCCTAAGATAAACCTCATATATGATCCTATGATATATGCAATACGATGAGTAGTCAAAACAGCCATGCAGTAAATATCCTAGATATGCTCTGATTTTTAAATGAAAATCCACTTTGTATTTTAAAATCTAGCAGTACAATTCCAATGGTTTAATTATATCCCAAGTATAAAATTTGTACTAAATCATACGTAAAATATCCTAAGCAGTCCACAACATTTCACAAATTCACAGTTTTCTAAAATAATCATTCAAAATAATTTAATAAAATAAATTCACGAAATTTCACTTTTCACAACATATTCCAATTTTTATTAAAAGTAATAGAAAATAAGGTAATTGAATCCTCTACCTTAATATGGTTGTTATTTTAAGCCAATGACACGTAAAGAATCTCATGTTGATCATTTGGGTGTCGGATGGTCATTTCTCGATCCCAATAAGTTTACTTGAAAAAATGACTTTTCCACCAGAGCCTCAGATAGAGAAATAAAGGTCACCACTGAGTTTAAAGTATCTAAAAATACTATGTTAGATATATACTTTGTCCAAATTGGGTCGCAGAATAAGACCCACTCTGTAGTACAAAAAATGATACTATTTATGAGCATCGGAATTTGTGTCATTTCGAAATATAGCGATATTATATCAAAATTCGTTTCTCGACTCTGCTAAATCCAAATTTGAAATCAAAAATTAATTTCGAGATTCCTAATGTTAAACAGGCTCTAAATCCAAGAATTACAAAAATATCTCTTTTCAGAAATAATTTAAAAAATGTCCATTTTTTAGAAAGTATTTAGAAAAATATCATCTTTGCTGTTTATTTAAATAAATATTACTTTTTTAAAATATTTTAGAAAATATCACTTTTATGGCCATAAGAACGACTTCACAAAAACAAACTAATTTATGCCATAAAGTAGTTTGTAAAATAACCAAATAAACTTAGAAATCGGTTTATCGAAATTGATTTGCAGAAAAGGGTCGATGCCAGTCATGTGGAGAGAAACTTGGGCTTGCCATCTATGGTGATAGCTGATTTTGCTAAAATTTACAAAGAAGAAGAAGAAGGAGGAGGAGGAAGAAGGAAGAAAGAGAAAAATAAAAGGAAAAAAAAAAAGAAAAAGAAAGAGAGAGTTGTTAGATACGAGAGAAAATTAAGGGAAAACGATGTATTAAAAAATCAAAAGTGAGTCCCATTATTTAATTAAAATATTATATTTATTTATTTTAATTTTTTTAGGGAAAAAAGACTAAAATACTCTTAATAAATTTAGGTTTTTACAAAATCTATAATTACCGTCGCCATATTTCTAGGTCGAACCCTCTCCTAGGACCTAATCTTTTGTCGCATAAGCGGACTTAATGAACTCTACAACTCGTTATCCCATTGATAAAACCCACGATGATAGTAAATGGGTTCTCTTCCTCTGTCATCTCTACTAGCCAGCAACTTAAATCTTCGCTCTATTATTACTATTAATTTAGTGCAACAAAGTGTGCTTTCCAAGTAAAAAAAAAAACACCAATTAGAATAATACCAAATACTTACTAAAAATATTATACATTATTGATCTGATCAAACTAATCTTTTTTTCTTCTTGTGGCTAAATGTTCTGATTAAACCTATTACAACCAAGAGAAGAGTACACATAAATTCAATTAAAGAGTACTGTTCTATAAAATAACAAATGTGAAACTAACACAACAAAAACTAAATAATAAGAAACGAGAAAACGACTAATAATGAAAAAATCAATTAGGACTACATAGCTTGGGCTTGGATTTGGATTATGCGGTCCTTTATGAACGAGTTTGGTTGCGATATATATATATATATGGGCTTCTGCCTTTTCGCGCCATATTACAATACTACAGTAATTTACAGAGCATATTTACTCAATAAACAATCAACCGACCGATGCTATTTGGCAAAAATTATGATTGTAACATGTCAATATGAACATTTCAAGCAAAAAAAAAAAAAAATGACAATATGAACATGAATTACGTAAATACCAAATTTAACGTACATCAACCTTTTTGAAATAATGTTAACAAAAGTATGCCAAGATTCATTCGTTTATTCAGAATTAACATTGAAAAGTCAATTTTAGTTATAAGTAAAACAGTATATAATATACTTGACTTTACTTGACTTTAAATAAACATAGAATATACTAGCATCTATATTTAGTTTGCGTACATACACTAATAGCGCACACATTTTTTCTTATATGCAACCACTATTACTTCAAGATCTTCAAACAGATCTGGAAGACCGAAGCCTATTGATCCACGAAAATAAGATCATCATCAAAATGAAGATCAGAATAGTTGTGGTCTCATGTATAATTATCATAGCTGGGTTAATTAATTATTTGGCTGTTAGCCTTAAGCCTAATTCTTCCTCTCTAATTACTTCCGAGATTAGCAATCTCTCGGCCGACGCTGCCCTAATTGATGAGCTGGAAGACGCGTTCAAGTCCGGGCACGGCGGAAGGATTTGCTATGCCAAATGCTACTTAAGTACTTGCTTACAGTTCATAATCCACCGTTAAGAATATAAACCAATGGATGTAAAGTTCGTTGCATATTAAAATGTTGGAAGTGACTCTTTTACTTTGATATCTTGTTTAATGAAATTGATGGCCTATCGACAATCTTAATTAATAGCCCGCTGAATAGCTTCGTCTATCTTCCATAACAATGCTAATATGGTACTTTGTCCTTTCATCTTATGTTTCTCTTTTGATGTTTTCTCATCTCATTTAGTTCAAAAACAAGAAATTCGAAACATAAAAATTGGCCCAACTATCGACTAGAATCCTGGGTTTTAACACCAAATCTGGGCTCAAACGAGAAAGAACAACAAAACAAGTACTATTTAATTTTAATAACAACTTGAATCTCACCAATTATAAAATATTTCAATCCTCAAGGTAGATATTTTTGGTCAAAAAGGAATTTCATATTTTTTTTCTTTTCTCCAGTATAAAATATTAATGTGGAGAGAACTTCAAATTAATTGCCTAGAAGAGGTTAAAATCTGTAGGGTCATTCACTAATTCTCTCTATGAACCTTTGGAAGCAAACAAGAAGTACGAGATAAGGTCATTAGTTCGCTTTTTGCTACTCCAACAGGTCTTGATTCATGTTGATGTAACAAAAACACTACATAGAAGGTGGCTAATGATATGCATTTACATCTACCTGAATCAATTTATCGCAGCGTCTCCAAAAAAAAATCAAGTTTTTGACTTAATTTATCAACCCCTGTTGTATCCACTGGCTAGATTTTAATTTTGTTATAACAATTATACTTGAAGAAATTAAGTTAAGTTAATTAAATTGAAACTTTTACTGCATTTTCAACGTATTGCAAGTTTTTTCACTAAAAAATAAAAATCCACTTACATTAGTCTTTCTAGTATAATTTAACGATAGAATTAATTAAGCATACCAACATATAGTGGATGCAAATTTCCCATTAAAATAGACAAATTTCATCCATCAAGATACATAATTGCTTACCTTGGAATAAGCATGCGTAATTTTTCGCTTCAAAAAACGTTCATCATACGTTTGGGCTTCAAAGGGACTGCAGGCCCAATATGTCAGCTGCATACTCCGAGTCCAAGGTGGTTACGCCTATTTATTTTTAGAAACCTAAAAATAGAAACTAATTTTTCCCCCTCTATAAGAACTACCACAATTTGGATGCGTAAATCTACATAATTCACTACAAGAAAATCAACTTTTTTTGACAGATTAAGGTTAGCTCGTCGGGAAATTCGTCGAGAAAAGTGACATTTATCAACGGTTTAACTGAATTTCGTCGGCAAATGATGGCCTAAAAAATCAACTTTTGGGACCTTTATACCGACGGGCTACTCGTTGGTATTCAATATATACCGACGCATAATTAACTTTTTGTCGGTAAAAAGTATGTAAAAAAATACCCAGATTTTTTCTCACGAATATTAATTTTTGGGCGCCAGTATTTTTTTCCCCCAAAAAAAGTCATTTTATAAAAATACATTTACCAACAGGTTTGTGTTGTCTGTAGTGAAAGTTTTCCTTTAAAGTTAAAACATGGTTGTTTTTATATAGTCATATTTTTTAAAAAAAATTCACCGACAGAAAATATTGACCCGTTGGTAAATCATTACAAGAAAGTAGACTTTCACCGACAGGCTATGTAAAACCCGTCGGTAACCTATTCTCCTCTTTCCTTTAGTCTCAATTTAACTGCAGTCCTTTTTTTCCCCTTTCTCTCATCGTCCACAGCCCCTCCCTCTCTCTCTCTCTCTCTCTCTCTCTCTCTCGCTGCCCTTTTCTCTCTCTCTCGCTGCCCTTTTCTCTCTCTTCCGCCACTCTTCCCTCACTGTCACTCCTTCCTTATCGCCTCTTTCTCTTTCGTCGCCTTCTCTCTTTTGTTCTCGGTTCCTCTCTCTTCTGCTTGGTCTCAGTTTGTTTTACTTAGTCTTTTGGGCTCGTGGTCTCCTTTTCTCAGTGATCTTGTGGTTTGAAAGATAAGTGCTTCTGAAACTGATTTTGTGTATTTATTTTTTTTTTATTTTATGATTTGTGATAATTTTGTGTCTGTGTGGTGTATGTTTGGGTGAGGCGGCGACAAATTAACAATAAAACAAGACAAGTTTTCATATTATTGTTTACCATATTGCGTGTTAAGATAGATTCTGAAGCTTTTTCGTTATCATCATCGCCATCGTTTTCGTCATCTGTTTTTGAGAGGAAATTTGGTTACAGAATCGGCATGCTTCAGACTATTTCCTTCTTTCGCTTTCTCTTTTCCCTTCTTTCGCTTTCTCTTTCCCAATTTGGGTTTTCCAATACTCCATTTATTCCGTAAATCATACCCTAAATGAGATGTTTCCCTCTTCTGTTAAACATGCCAATTAATGCATCTGGAATATTTGATCCCCAAAGCAATCTTCAATGTGGCTAAACAAATAACGAGATTATAATAATTGGCTACTGTTATTGCTTTAATCATCGATAGTTGCTGCATATTGATTTGTTTATATATGTGTAGTCATGAAGTGTGAGTTTAAGTGTTAGCGTGTCTAGGAGTATTTCATTCTTTATTTGTTCAGGGTTTTACTCATTGTAGGTTCCTTGCTCTTTTAGTCGTCAATAGTTATTAATGTGGTTGATATTTTTTGGAAAAATCTTGCTTGAATGAATCCAAATTTATGGAGGGTATTCATTTAGGATTCTTTTATACCCATCGTGTTGGCTTTTAGCCTTTGGAACCAATGGAACCCCAGAGTGGAAGTATATGTGCATACTTATATTTTTATAATACAACAATTTTAGGAGTCCAGCAATTATTTAGGTCCCTTGTTGAAACAAAGCTTGTAAGAGATTGGAACTTCTACATCTTTTTGTATAGTAATAAAATTTGTTTCTTATCAAAAATAAGAAAGTGGAACTTCTACCTATAAAAATGTGCTAGAAGCAATCTTGTCAACTATAGTACTATAGTCTACATTTTAAGAGCTAGAGTAATAATCTTTTAGAAGATAAATAAGAAGAGTAAGATTAAGAAGTTGACCTGAACAATTTCTACAATTTCTGGATCATTCCAGGGTCCTTTGTCACTCAATAAGTAACTACCATAGTCGGCACATGTGTAGTTTCTGCCCAGAAAAGTTGGCAAATAACTACTAGTGGAATATATTTTGTAACCTTTATAGTATATTTTCTTATAAATCTATTCTTATATATGACATTATTGAACTATTAGCATCACCAAATTTTTTGAATTAATTGATTAGAAATATATGGGTTTACAAAGTATTTATAAAGCCAGCGATGCATTATTTAATAAAACCAATGAGGTAAGTAATCATAAATTCTACTAAGCATAGTTTTGCTCATTTACCTAATGTTGGGATCTTTGGATCTTATCTGCCAAATACTGTGTATTGGTTCTTGAAAATAATGTCTTTTTATGCTACTCTAAACTTTGAATTACAATACATTGAAGTTTGAATTCATTTCGGATCAGGCCTAAATATATTTGATTCAATTTACCATCTTAAGTAGCCCATTTTCATAATAGTGTCTCTTTGTTGAGCATATTGGACTCTTAATTGAGAAAATATTTATGTATCACACAAAAAAGAAAAAAATGATCATGATATATGTCCAATGTGGGATTTTGGATTTGGATGTATGAGTTATGCTTTTTATTTTTACTCACTAGTATCTATTGATTATTGTGTACTTTGGATATTATACTTACTTTTATGTTTGTTTGGTTGAATTTTTTTTTCTTCTAATTTTTATAGTTATCTATATATTTTAGTTTTATATCTAATTTATATTATAATGTAGGTAATTTTGTTGTGGAAATATGTACATACTTGACACTAAGTGTTGTATGTGTACATATATGCACACACTTGATATTAAGTACCAAGTGTGCATACTTAGTGTGCACACCTCTTAGTACTCGGTGCCGTGTGTGCAACTTGTTAAACATAATTTTTTGAACATATGTTCATCATTTTAGTACACCAAAATGTGTAGTAAAATATTGAATACCAAAAAAAGAGGGGCAACTTATACCGTCTTTTGGAGGATCCTTAGTAGTTAGGATCCCCCTAAAAGCAGTACAAGTTCCCCCCTTTTTTTTTGCACTTAAAATTATATCCCTTAAAAATTTTAGATTTTATAATATACATAATAATTTTTAATATTAGATTAAAATCATAGTAAATAAAAATTGTGTATTAAATAAAAAATAATCATATGATATCTAAAATAATAAAATGCCCCTATAAGACATAAAACATGCTAAATTTCCCAAAATAACTCTAGAGTACACGAGATACCAATAAAAGATGTAAATTTTCTAAAATACCCCTATAACACTCAATACATCCGTAGAAGATCTGAATTTACGAAAAAGCCCCTAGAAGGGTTAGAGCTCCCTTAGAGCACTCGAGATAGCAGTAGTAGATGTAGAATTCTCAAAATATCCCCAAGATACCCGATACACGTTCCCTTTTTTGTTGGCACTTAAAATATTATCACTTAAAATTGTAAAAAAATAAAATTGAGTAATAAATAATAAATAATAATATAAAACATAAAATGACAAAAATACCATAATGAGACATAAATGTATAGAATTCCAAATACCCCTAAAGGACCTGATGCACCCGAAAATGACCCCGAAATTACTAAAACACCCCTATGATTCCCAATACACTCTTAGAAGACCCAAAATTATAGAAACACCCATAGAATAGTTAGAATCCCCAAAATACTCCCAGGAGTCCCGTTAGACCCCTAAGAGACCCGAATTTATGAAAATACCCCCAGAAGAGTTAGAATTCCCAAAATATCCCTAAGAGTCCCAGTACACCCCTAGATTCCTGAAATTACGAAAATACTTATAGAAGAGAATAATCGATTTACAGTTATTTTGCTGGTTGATAATTTCTTTTCAAATATGTACGCTTATCAACTATCTTTAATATATATATATATATACTGCTGAAAAGAGGAAATGTATTGCAGTCGAGCTAAATTGATCGGAAAAAAAAAAGTATTTTTTTTTGAGCTTGACTATTTGCGGCACTTGTTACTGAGACATAATTTAGATATCATGCACATTAAGAAAAATGTGTGTGACAGTGTCTTGGGAACTCTCTTGAGCATCAAGGGGAAATCAAAAGACATAAATAAGGTTAGACTTGATCTTGCGGATATGTATATTCGTAAGGAGTTTCATTTATACAAAGTAGGAAACAAGTGGAAGAAGCCACATGCTTCTTATACTTTAAGTCCTGGGGAGCGAAAGAAGTTCTGTAAATTTATCAAGTCAGTCCAATTTCTTGATGAGTTTGCTTCCAACTTAGCAAAATATATGAGTGAAACAGAAGACAAGTTATCTGGTTTAAAATCACATGACTGTCATGTCTTGTTCTAACATCTTCTATCTACTGGGATTAGACCGTATATAAAAAAGGAAATTCGAGAGACTATCACTGAGTTGTATTTTTTTTCTAAAAGCTTTGTACACACACATTAAATATGGCCAATCTAGAAAAGCTACAAAAGGATGTTGTAACCATATTAGCTAAGTTAGAAAGAATATTTCCACCTGCCTTCTTTGATATAATGATTCACTTGATTCTCCATTTACCAGAAGAGGCAATACAGAGTGGACCCGTTCATTTTTGATGGATGTACTCAACTGAGCGGGCCATGGGAGTTTATAAATAGTATGTTCGAAATCGGTCACGTCCAGAAGGGTCTATTGCTGAAGTGTATGTCGTTACAGAGGCACTTACATTTTGCTCTATGTATTTGCAGAATGTCTAAACTCGATTCAATCGACCCGAACGTAATGAAATTGCTGTTGATGCTCGACCAAACCATATATTGTCAGTCTTTAAGTTCGCTGGTCGCCCACTGGGCAGAAAACACATTATTATTCTTAATCCTTCTAATCGGCTTAAAGCTGAGAGGTACGTAATGAACAACTGTCCAGAAATACAAAAATATCTTGAGTAAGTATTTTATACCCTTCTATTCTTTTTCTTCATTGTTATTAGAACTTTCCTAAAGTATGACACTACATATATGTAGTGAGCATATGAGAGAGTTAGAGGCTAAAGGTGGTACAAACCTAGAACGACAATAAGAAGTTGAGTTTCCTGCATGGTTTAAATCCCAAGTAAGCTTCTCTTGTATAATTTCCTAAATTTCGCTACTCTTTGTACCAAATTACGTGTTATCTAATGATTTTTTTATATTAGATAAATTAATTACGAACACCAAGTTCAGATGAGCTCAACAATGAATAGTATGCATTAGCTAGTAAATCTAACTTCTCAAATTACTCCTACCTTGGTTATGTGGTGATGGGGTAAAGTTTCTAGTTGATAAGCATAACAGTAAACACAACTCCCAGAATTGTGGTGTCCGTGTTCCTAGATTTGATAGGAACTACTTCTATGGTATACTAGAATAAGTTCTAGAGTTATCATATATTAAAGGGTGCAATGTGGTATTGTTTGGATACAGGTGGTTCGACACTGATCCGAGAAAAATACGGATTCAGCTAGACGAACAATTCACAAGTATATACACAGGTATTTACTGGTACAAAGATGACTCATTTATACTTGCATCACAAACAGAGCTGATTAATTATACCAATGATAATAAGAATGGGCCATTGTAAAAACTTGTTAACAAATATACGTCTCAAAACATATGGGACTTTCCAGATACGGTAGATGTTTCTGATATTGCATCAACAAGCACCGATGTTCCTATTTTGCAAGAAGCAAATTCTTTATCATTCCAATTGTTTGTTGAGCTTCCGGAAATGGAAAATATTTGATTTCATCGGGAAGACGTTGAACCAGATGAAGTTGACAATATTGATGACCTTATCTGTCAAGCTCATGTTGTGACCCCTAATAACGTCTTAGTTGATGATGATGAGTTCGAAGACGATACTTTAGAGGAATACAATGATGAAGAAGTTGAACTTGACAACGATAGTGATACAAGATTTGAAGAAGAGAATGAAATATCTGATAATGTAACATAATTTTATATTCTAGTGTGTGTAGAGTTTTGAAAATTTTGTGTTTATTATTTTTTATATTGCTATGTAACATTTTTAAACTATGATAATATTTTTTTTGTAGGATGTCTAGCCACGGGAGCGCTCCCCTAGCAACTAGTGCTGCCTCTGGTTCTAGCTCTAGAGATGATAGACATGATCCCAAGGGAAAGAGGGTTAAGGAAGAGATGAGAGGTTGTTCAATTGAAAAGGAACTTAGGAGCCTTAAGACTGACCAATTAAAGGTCGAGTTTTGTGAAAAGACAGCGAAGCCTATCTTGGATCATGGGGAGATGTTCTTGAACATTCTTGCCAAGATGATTAGAGACACTATCCCAGCTTCAACTCCAACGTGGAAGGATGTGAAGAAAGAAGATATTGAGCTCATCTTGAAGCCGATGGAGGTGAGTGAGTTTCCTAAAAGATTATTTTAAGCTATTTTAATAAAAAGCCTTTATTAATAATTGTCCATTTTAATTTAGCAGGTGAAGTTTGATTATCCTCGGTCTGATGCACTCTTCATGGACTTTATTGAGCAGTCCATGATGGCATATTTATGGGATTAGCGCAATATAATGCGGAATCATTTTACGAAAATAGGGGGTAAGAGGGATATGGCTTTTATTAAGGCCAATCTGTACAAAAACGTTCTCTTCGATCAGTGGAATATTTTATGTGATCATTTCGGTTTTTAAGAGTTTGAGGTAATTAACATGCTTTTACAAAAAAAAATTAATTATTAAGAATAAATTATAATCAATGGTGAAATTAACAACTTGTGTATTTTTGCAGAAAGTCTTGACGCAAAACTCAGAAAATCGATCTAAGCAATTGTGTCCGCCTGCATAGGGGTCGTCTAGCATGATTAGCCAGATGAAGGTAAAGGTTAGAAAGTCAAACATTTTCTCAAATTAGTACAAAATATACTATAACCAAATAATCTACCTTTTCTTTCCTACTTTTCATAGAGCAACCTAGAGACCGGAGAGGTTATGAGCCTTATCGACTACTTCAAGAGCCGCCGTTTCAAGCCGTCTGGTTGGCAGAACGACTACACTCAGGAAAAACATGTAAGAATTCATTCTATTTATTTAAAATATTTAATTTGTATATATAAATTATAATTACTTTAATTTTTATGTTATTTTGTAGGCGGAGATGGTTACGTCTAGAGTAGAAGTGCTCACTCAAACTCAGTCTTGTGCTTAGTCTGAGCTTAGAGATTGTGCCTCGCCTACTGAGTCTGTGGTAGGGCCAGAATAGGTCGATCAATTTCAGATCATGTCCAAGGCTTTAGGGACTAGATCTAGGTGGCAGAAAGGGTTGGGAGCACTCCCTCGACTGAAAAGTATAGGAGAACAGAGGACTGCCAACACGGGACACGTTGCTAAGACCATCGCCACCTTGAAGCAGTAGCTAGCTGAGAAGGATGCAGAGCATGCACAGCAGATCAACGAGACTCAGTGACAAATGGCCGAAAAGGAAGCAGAGAACCAACGCCGACTCGAGGAAACTCAACGACAACTCGACGAGCAAAACCGGATGCTTCAAACATTGACTGCAAAGCTCGGCATTGAGATGCCACCGCCTCCGCCTCCAGAATTGTAGACGTTTTTTATTTTATAATATGTTCTAATTTTAGATACAATTTGTATAGTTTCTTTATTTAATAAAATTTGTGTCAATATATGTTCTTCTAAATTTTAATATATTAGTTATCCAAATTAATTATTCATTATTCATTATTATTAATTAATAAATAATTATAACAATCAATTAAATAAACATTTTTTAACAAATTAATAAAATTTTTACCGACAGATTTTGTCATCAGTAAAGGTATTTTTTTTTTTAAATATTGTCTAGATATTTTCACCGACGCATTTTATCGTCGAAAAATGTATTGTAAGTTTTTAAATTATTTCTTTAATAAATTTCACCGACGCATAAATGCGTTGATAATTGTTTAACTTTCATTGACGTATTTATGCGTCAATAATTGTTTAACTTTCACCGATGCATTTACTCGTCGGTGAAAGTCAAGTAGATTTCAAATTCGATCATATTTTTACCGACGGAAAATTTTCGCCGACGTAAATTATGCGTCGATAAAACTCACTAATACTTCGGTGAAGGTTACTTTTACTAACGAAATTAAATTTCCGTCGGAAAGTGACATTTAGCTACGGTCTTATACTGACAATAGTGACCGACGAGGAATTACGTCGGCAATTGTCAAATACATTTCACTGACGTTTTTTTACTATTTTTTCTGACAAAAAAATGCGTCGGTAAAAGTCACGTATTTTGTAGTGATTTTTTTTATATTATAAAAATTTACATAATTAGCTCGTGAATAACTTTAAAACTTTGTGAGTTGAAGGATAGTATTGACCTTTTAATGGCAAAAAAAATTGTAAATTCACAAACAAATACAACTTCCTTGTTATGAATAAAAAAGAAGAAGAAATTTTTAGGTTTCATTTTGGTACTTGCCTTTTTTTTTTTTCTTTAATTAAGGTACTTGCGGTTCTTTTTGTTTTGTCCCGGTCAATCGGCTACGACCCTATCAATCACAAATATTATTTCTTTAATCTTTTTCGGGTAAATTAACTCTTTAGCCGGCACAAGAACGGTATTTCTGTATTTTTCTTTTTGTCTTGGGCTCCTCCTTTTCATGTTTGCTTATATAAAACCCATCTTTGTGAAAAGGAGAAATTGTATTTAATTTTCTTCAAAAACCCAAGAAAAAAATTATTTTAATTGATATTGGGTGAGGATTCGACTTCTGGATCTCAATATAAATTGTCAATAAACCTACTACATATGATCAAGCGCTGCGACCTACAAAGGAATATTGTTAATTAGTCACCATCAATATATATATATATATATATGTACGTAATTGAGATTCTTTTCACAATGTAGTTCAATTATGCATATTATTATCATGGACTAATGAATGTGTTAACTAGAAGAGTCTATAATTGGTTCTGGATAAGGACTAATTAATAGCACTGGTCAAAATCTCGCTCAATAGCTACGTAATAGTCTAACAATATTCCAGAATGATATCACGAACACATTTCCTACTGCTCACGGTACTTTGTGGATATTTGGCCAACAATCACATATATTCTCAACAGAAAGAGCCCCTCTGTATAAAACGTAAATAGTGGACCGAGATGCTTGTCTCTGTCTATTCAAGTTGTTTTTCCTATTTATTAGTTATGGACTAGCACTCTCTCTGAAGAGTCAAAAGAGAACGAGTAGGAAAATAGCGCCTTAGAAAATAAAGCTTTCGTTTTCCATATGTAACAAAAATGTCTTTTTGATGTGTATGTTTCTAGAAAGTCAAAGTGTTTCTCTCTTCAACAGAGGCTCTTAAAAAAAAACGCTATAGACTAATGGATTGGGTCTTATCAACTAGGTTTTTGGCTCTAAGCCGGTAAGAGTAATTTCGGCAAAAATTATTTTGTTTAGGACTATTTTTCAAATTGACATTCAAAAATTTATCTTCCCAGCTGCCAAGTTATTTTGCACATCTACATAAATTTGTATTCTTGTTTTAAAAAATAGTAATAATCGAAAATTAATTATATTAACTATTCTAACCCATAGAATATAGCTAGTTCTTGTCCAAAATTCGCTACTAGTTTTCTTCTTATTTTATTTTTCTTTTTAACAAAAAAGAACTAGTTTAGACTCTGAAATTAATGCTTTCCGCTTTTTGCTTGAAAAAGTTTAATTCTCTTGGTTGATTCTTAAATTTGTCTGGTTTGGCATATAATTGGACGTCCTAGTTTTGACTTATGAGGCTGCAGACATATTTGACCCCCTCCGTCTAGTCGTTTTTTCCAGACTACGAAACAAAAGAGGGAATGGGATAAACCTAGCTTTAATTTTCCAGCTCTAGATACTTCAAAGTAAATTGTACACGCGTATTCGAACATCCAAATTGATCATATCTCCTTCTCATGAAAGCCAAACTAAACGAATATACATGCACAACCTTTATATATGCTTATAAATAATGCCGTTGTTTCTCGGCCACTTGTACGGGACCACAAAGAAAAGGGCACAATTATTCACCATTCTTAGTCAAAGCATGCAGTAGAGCACGTTCTTTGTCTTTATTTATTATAATATGCTTACTTGAATTTATTAAAAAGTCTTGTACTAATTTTAAAAAAGAAATATTACTTTTAATACATTAGAGCTGCATGGACTTATTTAGCTATGCTAGCAGCAGATCGTCTGTCTAGTTTTTGACGTCCACTGACCAATATTTATATTTTCTCACATTAACCAATTGAACATCTCGTTTGATAGAAGAAAAAATAATAAGTAAACACCATGGAAACGCATGTGTACACAATTTCTTGGCTGGACATAAGAAAGAGTATAGTACAAACCTACTTAAGCACCTCAAGTTTTAGACTTCTAAATGCCACAATTTAATTTGACGCAACTTTTACATGGATGAATTACTTAATCATTAGTCATCACAAGAAACATTAATTATTTTCCTTTTTCCCCGTGAAAAACCCAAAATAGTACATAAGAAACAAACATTCTCCCTTTTTTTTTTTTCTATGCTTCATTGAAAATCTATCAATTGCTTAAGCTATGAAAACCATAATTAAAACAACATTTTGATAAACCAAAATCAATTATTCTCGTTCTTTCCATTTGTTTTGGCTTCGGAGCCATATGGTTTAATAATAATTCCATTTTCAGCTAACGCCATTTCGGCTTCATTCGCCTTGGCAGCTTCCCTGAACTTCTTGTAAATATCACTCTTGTAGAACTTTCTCGTCCTTAGCACCAAAACAAACGAAACAAGCGACCCAAATAGCGTCACAGCCGTAATTATGATAAACGACAACTGAAAACACTTGACTCCATCACAAACCAACTGTTCACCAGCTTTCCGTTCAAGTCCCTTAGCTACCATTTGCTTCGTGGCCTCCTCATCGTATAAATGACCAGTAAGCCTCACGTTGAGGATGTACAACCCGATCGGGCTCGCTACTGCCCCGAAATTGTGCAACGTGGCATAGTACTTGAGCCCGAAAAGCTCCGATATTATCGCGTAGAGCAGAGGCCACTTGGCCCCGAAAGAGAACCCGATAACAACCGACGCGAAGTAAAGACCGTTAGGGACGTTGAAGGCTATCAGGAGATGGCCAACGCAAGAGAACAAGAGGATCAAAGTTAACATGAGTGGACGAGGGAACTTGTACCGTGTCAGGACGATTTCCGACCCGAAACCCGCCACGACCCGGCCGAGGTAGTTCCATATGCTGACGAGTGATACAAACGTGCTTACGCTCTTTTTCGGGTACCCGAACGAAGACCCGATCTGCGCGAGATTGTCGATAACCGTCAAAGTCCCGCCGACACCGCAGATGTAGGAGATGAAGATAATTAACATGTCAACACTGAAAACTGCTTGTAGAATTGTGAAGTCGTCTCCTCTCTTTGGCGGCGTGAATGCGGTTTTCCAGCAGGAGGGTTGACTCAATTCGGTTTCGGCTGTTTTCGGCACTAAAACTGTTTCAGTTGCAGAACTCGATGCCGGAGATGGCGAAGGATTATGATTATTACGATCATTACCAGCTTCAATAGTACTAACATCAACTTTCTTGGCTTTCCAGAGCTTGTATTCTTCAAGGAGAACAACAGGCAGCGGAAGAAAGAGCAAGAGAATTACCATTGCGGCGCTGGCTCCGTATTCGGGCCGGGTGAACAAAACCCTCTTCTGTATGATAATCATGACCATGAGAAACCCTGCGAGGCCAAGCGAAATATAGAGAAGATTGTAGAACACTTTGAGCTGATTCGGTTGCGGTACGATCTTCATGTAGCGGATTGTTCGGAGAAAAACGAGCGATATAGCGGTCGGAAGCCAGCCGATGAGGAGAATCAAAGCCTTAGAATCGTCTCCGTAGAAGGCGTGGTAGAGCTGAGTTATGATGGCTCCACTCAGCCCGACGTAGCCCTTGAGGAGCCCCAAAACGGCGCCGCGAGTCTCCGGGAAGTTCTTGACTAACGTGACGAGGGAGCCGGTGTTGGCGAAAGACTGCGAGTTGGCTCCTATGCAGATGTAGAGGCACATCTGCCACACTTTCGGGGCGGCGACTCTTTTGGTGACGGACAGCCATATCATTAGGTAGCCGAACAAGTTGAGGATGGCGCCGACGAAGAGGACCACCCATGGGGGCGTTACCTCGTTGAGTAGACCGGAGAGGACACCGAAGTTGCCGCCGAGGTCCTTGAAGAACGACAACAAGTTTAGTGTCGTTTGGTCGTAGCCGAGAACCTCCTTGATGTCGCTTGAGTAGAGGCTGAACATGTAGGTCGCGCCGGCAGCGGACATGATTAGAAGAGAGGCGAAAACCATGAACCACCGGCCGGTTAGGAAGTGGACGGTTAGGCCCTTGGTGTTGGCCCAACCCCCTCCACCACCACTGGTAGAAGTGATACCTGGTCCAGCGACAACCATTCTTTTTTTTTTTTGGGGGGGGGGGGTTGGTGAAGTATTGGAGAGAAGTTAAGTTTGTTGAGAAGTACGAAACGTGTATAGGAGTTGGAGATTTATATATAGATTAGGATCCATAGAAAATATGATAATATTAACGTGTTGAGTCACATGATAGCTAGCTAGACTTTGGAGTTGACTAGAGGAGTTTCTGTGAAGGAAGGGAACATGAAACAGGACAAAAATATATAGTTATGAAAATGAGTAGTTCGTTGAATTATAATTGCTATGAAGCTGTAAATGTCTTATACAATCGTCTTATCCATATGGACCATGTAGATCGAAATTATTAGGATACTCTTATAGCGTCACGACGACTTCCGGGATGTACGGATTAAAAAGTGGATAATCTTCACGTTAATTTATTTGCTATTCATAATATATTTGTCAAAGGTTTATTATAATAATATAGATGTATCTGTACTTTAAACCCAAAATTTGATAAATAAAACCAATATTGTAGCTTTTCATGCTCGGACACAAATTTTTGTACTTAAAGTTTTCGCCAACCAATATGGATGGCATTATGACGTAACAAGATTTTAGATATTTTCCTTTTTTTAAGAAATCAGATTTTTGTTTTATCATTAGAAAAAAAAAAAAAAAAGAAATCAGATTTTAGATATTTTCAATATTGTGTTATATAGTTTAAAGTACGACCATAAGATATTATTTAACACGAAAATAATTCTGTTTTAAATTAATCATCTCAATTGGTACTGTAAACTTTTGTATTAGTCTGCCAACGAATTTTGGCACCGGTAAAACCTTTTCCGACACCATTATCATTACCACATTTATCGATGCTTTAAGTAAAAGCTTCTTTCTTTTTTATAGCTAGCGTCACTACAAGAAAAATACGCATTTATAGCATTTAAAAATATCACTAATAAGTAGATTTAATAGCATTTAGTAAATTAGTAGTATTTGCGGCAAATATCAGGGATACTGGTGTGACTAAAAATTTTCTTGACATTTGAAATGCCACTAAGTTATAGTTTTTTGTGATATTTCAAGGTATCAATAAAATATAGAAATAATATTTACAAATCTCACTAAATTATTGAATTTAACTTCAAAAAAATTAAGATTTTAAATTGTAAACAAAAAATAGTGACATTTAAATGTCAGTATATTATAAATTCAAAAAGTTTTCAAAATGCCATTATAGATGTTGATAAAATTGCTTCTAATTTTAATGGTATTCTATTATTGATACTTTTAAAATATTTACATTAATAAATTAAAAATTGAGTCGAAATTAAAACTTTGTTTTTCTTTAAAAATTTTTATTTTATCTTCATTATGAATAGTACTTTTAACAAAAAAATGATTATCAATATATTAAATACGAAATAATTTACAATCATGAATACAAATATTAAGACAATAACTGACACTTTTGCTCTTTTGAAAAAAATGGTGTTTTTGCAAAAAGAAAATTACAAATACAACGCTAATTCTTAAATTATAATCTTGAATATGATTCATGTATAGTATATAGAGAAATTTAGGTAGATGACCACCATTTTAAATTTGATCAAATAGTTGTCCATTTTTTAAATTTTATAGCTAAATATGCAGATATAAATATTTTTACACTTGGTAAATAAACATATCTACTAATTTTAATTACTATGATGAAATGCACTAAGTATATACTTTTTTATACTTAGGATACTTTTTTATACTTAGTATATAAAGTTTTATATTTAGTATATAAGCATATATATCGGATATTTTTACTTAAATTGAGCCCGAAATTTAGTTATATTTTTATATGTCTAGAAATTTAGGTGGATGACCAATATAATTTGATTAAGTAGATGTCTACTTTTTAAATTTTTTAGCTAAATATCTCGGTACATATATTTTTACACTTAGTAGATAACCATATCTACCAATTTTAATTACTGTATTGAAATGTACTAAATATATACTTTTTTATACTTGGTAGATAAGCATATATACCGGACATTTTGCTATAACAATTGACAAAAAAATATTTACTTAAATTGGACCTAAAATTTGACAATATTTCTATTTGGCCCTACTATATATAGAGTTTAGTTTTTCAAGGTTACGTTGGCTACCAAATATTTGGACTCTTAATTCTTGATGAGAAGCACGTGTGTAGGAAATTACAAAACTCATTTGATCCACCACATTATTAACGCCAAAAAATGACGAAAACAAATCTTGCTTTCCACACTTAATTCGAAAGAGTGATGAATAGGGCCTACAGAAGATAAATCGAGAAACTCGTATATTTCAATATAGAGAATCTTTCACAAGTTAAAAAGAAACAAAATTCTCAATATCAAACCTAGATATATATATATATATATATATGGGCACTAATCTAATATTTTTTTTTTACCTACGCATAGGTATCAATTTGACTATGAAAATTTAGTATGCATATTTTTTATTGTAAAAAATAAGAAAGAGAAAGAGAATTAATGATACACGTCATTTCATGCACTTCATTATAGCCATCACCATTAGATAATGGTGACTAAAAAAAAAATACTTACTATAAATAAATAAAAAATACATCCTCTATATATATATATATATATATATATATATATATATATATATAGAAGTGCAGTAAAATTACCAGTTTTCTTAAACTAATTGATGTCATTTGTACAGTTGGTCAACATCAACGTAAAAATGAGTTGATAATGATAGTTACTGACAGGATATAAAGAACAAGCAAATAAAAGATGAGAGGTAGGTTGAGAGATGTGTGGAAGTAAACTTCAGATAGAGAGAAAAGAAAATGAACGAGAGAGAGAGATACAGAGGAGAAGGATACTTTCCAAATCTACAAGAAAAAAAGGTATTAGTCATTTATAACGATCAGAAAATCTTCTATTCAAAATTACACTTTTCAAACAATGTCATTTAATGTAATTCTTTTGAAAGGAAACAAAAAAAAAAAAAAGAAAACGTACCATAAAATAAGAATTTGAAATGCGTTCTAAAACTTAATCCAAAAAGTGTTTTTCTGAAAAAAAAAAACAAAGGAAAAAAAAAACAACTCAATCGTATTGATTATTATAAAGATGCCGTGTATATATTAATGGATAGTGTACTATTAAACTAATAAATATATAACATTTGAATTTTTCATTCAAAATCCTCTAGAAAACCTAATAGATAAGAATGGCATTTTTAAAAGCTTTAAAATAATTTACATATTTTTTTACAAAAAACAAAAGAAGTTAAGAATAATATAAATTATAATGACATTTTCAAAATGATATTAAAGTAAAATTTTAATGGCATTCTCAAAATATCACTAAATCTAAATTTGGTGACATTTTAAAGACGTAGGTTAAATGAAAATTTTATAATATATTTCTAAGAATAATAATAACCTCGCAAATCAATGACAATCAGTGAGACATTTTGAAGCAAATGTCACTTAATCGAGTTATTGTGACATTTGTTGAGTAACTGTCGCTAAACAAAATGTCACAAATCATACCTTTCTCATAATGTGTTCTCCTGTTATTGATCTAGGTGTGTATCTTAATACGATATAATCTTGACATAAATAATGTGCCAATTGATTTTCCTTATATTTTATAGGGTATTTCTTTAATTTTTCTAAGTTTATGCAAATGTGTCTTCTTCTTTCTGAATAATAGGGATCTCATATTTTATGTATTCTACATTTTTATCATTTTGTTTGTGATATATGAGTTGTTAATTTTTTATTGTCTAAATATCATTAAATTTAAGAAAATTTTCACCAAACGGGACTAATATCTCTTTAGTGATAACAAACTTAAAATTCCTCGATACTTTTATAACAAATGGCTTTAGTTATCACATCATCTATGTGATATTACTTAAAAGGCCCTTTATACTAAATATGCAAACATCCCTAAGGTAAAACGAAGAAACAAAAAAACAGGTGATATACTTCCCTAACTCACCCACCATCCCTTCTTTGTCGTCCTTGTTATTGATTAATACATCAAATCCTTTACTACCAAGAGAAAAATAAAAGTATAAAATAAGAAAATATACAAGTATTTATAGTGAACTGCTCTCAATGTGAGAGTTATGCCCACTTTCTGCCACTACAAGTTTTTACTAGGATGAAGAAAAAACATCCAATATTTTATATAAGCAGTACATAATATTTGATCTGAGGCGATCTCTGTCAGTACACTACAACAAAAAGACGATTTCATGTCATATAGAAAGTGATATGAAAACCTTTTTCTCATTGGCCACAAAACTGATGAGTTTGCATGTAACGTGGTATATTAGATACATTCACATTGGTTAAGGAATTTTTGCGTTGGTTTTAAACCAATGTATAGGCTTTTCATATTAGTTTAAAATCGACGTAAAAAGTAATTAAAAAAATGAAAACAATGTGGTATGTTATTTTTTTTTTGTCGCTTTTAAAATGACGGGATAAAGTACACCTATTAATTTATTGGTCATGCGTATTAAACTAATGTAAAGGTATTGACGAAAAAAGTCACTTTTATAGCAGTAGGAAATTAGGTCCACAAATCTAACTTTTCTCTTTTTCTTGCTCCATCTCCAATCAATAAGTCCTCTTCTTCATCATTATCTTCTAATCTTAATATATTTCATCATTTTGATTTGGTCGTTGTTGGCTTTTTAGGAAGAAAATGCAAAAAGTAGAGGTTCTTAAATTAATAATTAATATTTTAGATTTGATTTCTATGGAAAATTTTGTCAAAAAAACATGTTTGGAGGAGGAAAAAACTATGTACAAATTCATTTAGATCTAGTTTTCAACCTAGTTGAAATACTTTGAGCTAGTTGAAGTTATTCGAGCTTAGTCGAAATGCCTCGACCTCGGTCGAGTCTGTGTTCAGCTACATCGATGTACCTGGTATTAAACTCAACTGCGGTCGCAAACGAATAACGTAGCTGTACGGGTTTTTGTTTTTTGTTTCATTTTTTTTCAATTAAAAAAAAAGTTCTATTTATAAGTGCTGACGACATGAAGACAATCTTGCGCTTTCGGCTTTTCATAAAAGGAAAAATGGCCATTTTTGTTTTGTAAATGCATTATAATTTGTGCTATTCTTCATAATCAGCTTAAACTAGGGTCAAAACCCTTATATGTGAAACTATTATATCTCATCATTGCCTAAAATATTAGTTCTTTTGTTAGTTTTATTTTGTTTGTCAAATCAAATATCATTAATTAAATGTCCCAACTAAACCTCCCTTTCTGTCATATATTATTGGACCCCCGTACCCCAGAAGTCACATGATTGAAAATTCGTGCACTTAATTTATGAATAATCAGTGCTAGCTACAAAGTGTATACAGCCTCTCCAAATTGATATATGTCCGTCCAAATTTTAGCATTTGTGCAAGATAAAAAAAAATCCAAATTTTGTGCCAAATTTAGGATTAATTTTAGGACAATTAATTATTCATTTTGTTCTTCACTTTTGCTTTTGCTATAAATGTGCTTTTTTATTTTTGACTTTATACTTAATTGTTAAAGGGCAAAATCGTTCATATCTTGCCCCTAATACTAATAACGTTAGATGACCGTCAATGACTAAGAGCCGAGTGGTCTTTTCATCGTTAGAAGATCATTAATGGTAGAAAAGCTTAAATAATTTTTGTTTTTCTTTTTTAATTAAAAGTTTATTTATATGATACAGAAGATGTAGTCTTTTGTCACAGTTTCAGTATAACACATGGTGCTCTTCTTTGATAGGGCACATAGTTCCGAATGACACCAAAGAATAAATAAATATATATATAGGTTGCCAATCTAATAGATATTTTTTTTCTTTACCTATGGGTAGGTATTTTTGTTTTAACCGTTGGATCACTATCTAATGGTGATCTAATGGCTATAATGAAGTGCATGAAAAGACATGCATCATTAATGCTCTTTCTCTCTCTTACTTTTTACAATAAAAAAATGTGCATGCTAAATTTTCATTGGCCAAATTGATACCTACCCATAGGTAAAATAAAAAAATACCTACTAGATTGGTGCCCATATATATAAATATATATATATATATATATAAAAGAAGCTATATTATGCCATTTTTTAGTTATTTTTTCCTATTTTTTTATGATGTGGTTTTTATTTTTGTTTTTGTTTTTTTTTTTAAAGAAAAAAATTCAACAACATAAAAATTGTTTGTTTTCCCTCTCTTTCAATTATAAAAGAGCAATTTAGAAAATAATAACTAGAGCATTTATTATATTTTAAAATATGAAAAGAGATTTTGACCCTTATCCATTGACGGTCTTCTAATAGTGTTATTATTAGAAAGTAAAAAAGAAATGACTTTGTCATATGTGGATCTATTGCCACCCTCTATTTTTTCTTCCCGCCCTCAATTATTAATTTTAAAGGTCAAAAATATTATAAAATGACACAAATAAGTAAAAATAATATTAAACAACTAGAATATTTTTTCTAAACTAGATTGTTTTTTCTTCACACACCCTCTTAAACACAAATGATAAAATATATTACAATCTTAAATAATCTTAAACAATTAATGTAAAATAATCTTTGACATTTTATCAAAGTTAAATTAAGTTTTTATAGAGATGGATGAATATATTCTAAACTCAAAATTCTAATGATCTTTCTTTCAAAAACCCTAATAAAATAATTGATCAAAACCTCTAATTATATTTCTTTAATTCTCAATAACTCTAAAAATGATTCAAGAATTTCCCTTTTCTAAGTCTTAAGAACTCCTAAAAAAAAATGATTCAATACCTCCAACCATTTATAGATTTCACAAATCCCTAAAAATGATTCAAGAACTCCCATCATCTCTCCACAATTCTCAAGAACCTAAAAATAATTATCAAAATATCTTGATTATTGCGATGATCAAAGCAAAACATTAAAGAAGAATAAGAAAACAAAGGAGCGGATTTTTCAAAAGGGGTGAGCAAAGAAATATTATTTGAACTTTTCATTGATGAATAATTTTGGGAATAAGAAGCTTTTAAAAGGAGTGTATTACGAAAATGTTCAAATTTTAAATTTAAAGAGGGGTCCACCTAGAAGTAGGTGTGGAGAGGGAAAAAAAAAGTTGTTTGGCCATTTAGAGTGAAATTGTGTATAAAATTAAAATTGATGGAATAAGTCTATACTAAATTAAAAAAGTTAATGGGAGAATGGCTAATTATTCTAAATTTTAAAATATACTACTTTTTTCTCTTTTAAAAAATATAAGACTGAAATTTAACATCTACTTAAAATCTACAAAAATTATCTCTATAATAATTAGTCATTTTGCCCTTTGATAGTTGCCATCATTATGAATTTGCTCTCTTATTATTAACTTTGTGTTCAAATGCCTCTAAATATCAAAATTGTTCTTCTTTCGCTCTTTTACTTTTGTTCAAGTACCCCTAAATGACAAAGTTATTCTTCGTTTTCCTTTTAACTTTAACATCATTAGAACATTGTTAGTAAAAAATGTCCAAATATAGTAATTTAACTTTTTAAAGAACTAAATAAATGCTCTTGCTATTTCTTTTGTTAAGAATTTTCAAATAGAGCAATAATATGGAGTACCAATGGTGGTCAATACTATAATGACATGTGAGACTATTACTCGATGATTCCATTTAATAAATTTGGTCCTACATCAACCTCATCTAAAGTGTGATTATAATTAGCCAGTAATAACATATCGCATAATGTTAGGAACTAAATGGTGCCCTGTAATATTATTCTTTTTTTATGATTAAAGAAATTCATTAAATGAAAATAAGCAATGTAACATTCTTTTACATGATTAAACATATATATATATAAACAAAAATAAAATTAAATAAAAATAATATAATAGTTTTTACTCAAAGTTGATATATGTGTTATATAATCGTTGCAGTTTTAGTTAGTTTCATTTTGGATGTGAATCTATGTCTAAGAAGAAAAGAAAAATACATCCTTTTGTTTTTTGATTATATTTAACCATTTTAAAAAAATGATATTTCACATATTTTTTTATTTATGTCTTTCATTTAATCAGTATTAAAAAAAACAGAACAAGTAGTCATTTTACTATATGTCTTTTTACCTAGTATGAATTTGTAGCCCTCCTTTTTTATTTTGTATTCAGCTGTCCACAAAATAGGAAATGGAGTTTCCCTTTTACCCTCTAACATCAACACGTACAGTTAGAATTCTCCTAATAGGCAAGGACTAAATAATCATTTCAAATTTTATAGAGTTTTTTGGATATCAAATTATACAGTTTTTTTTTTACATAACTTCTAAAAATACTTTTAGCACTAATAAATTAATGCAAAAATTACTTTATTATGCCTATTTTTCTTTTATTTATATACATATATAACATGTAAGAAAATAATATTTTTTTATCTCCTTTTTATTTATTTTATTTGATTAAAAAAATTAACCTTTTGGAAGTTTCCAATAGAAAAAAATAGTAAAAAAATTTATTTAGCTCTTTAAAAAATAAAATGACTATTTAGTTATTGTTCACTGACAATTTCTTAGCAGTGTTGGAGTATAGAAGGTAAAAGAAGAATAACTTTGTCTTATAGAGGAGCATTTAATTGGTCAAAAATAAGGGGTACAAATTTATAGTAAGAGCGAATTTCAGAAGGCAAAACAACTAATCATTCTTATTTTTATAATGGTACGTAGTTTGATTAGTATATAATATTAGCAAATAAGATTTATAAGTGAAAAGTAATTAATAATTAAATACAAGCTATATATATACCTTTCTAGCATATATATCAAAGCTCAACTAAGAAAATGTGTGCTAAACTTAGTATTTTGACACTATAACCTATAGAAAATCTATTGTTAGCACACCCTGTTGCATTATTGATGGTCTTGTTCCTTTTTTTTTTTGTCTTTTTTTTTTTGGATAAAATGGTCTGATTTGTAGAATACATTATCATTTATTAAAAATATGAATCTTTAGTATTAAAAACTAAGCAATTTGTTAATGCAAGATTTAATTTGGCACCTTATGATCTTGTTGCGTTATAATGAATAATATTTTACTTTATATTTTATCATGAATTCAATTCTGTGTAATTATGTTCTAAGACTAATTTGACAATGTAGTCAACTAAAGTAGCTGGAGTTCTAAAGCTTTTCACCAAATTGGTTTCAATGGTTTAGGTGTTATGTCTAGTAGTCTGTATATTTAGATATTAGAACATTTCATATACATATCTATTTAGCATGCTTTTATGTTTTACTGTTACATCAGCACTTTAGCTTGTGTCGTCAAGATATCACATTTAAATTTGACTTTTTTAAAAAAAGTTCAACTTTTTGTGTGTTAACTGTGTGACTGATTGTTTAGTCAAGATAACAACTTTAGATCTAAGTTCGCTTGATATTTGTGTGTCAAATCAGCACGCCTAATTGTTTTGTCAGGATGCCACTTTTAGTTCTGAGGTTGTGTGATACATTTGAGTCACTGCACGTTTAGATATTACGATGACAGTTATTACTTTTAGCTGAGTCATGATATACTTTCCTATGTAAATAGGAACCTTCATTTCAGATGGTTTTTATAACTCTTGAGCATTACTTTCAAAGATATTCTGAGAGGCTTTCTTGCTTTATAAGCTAGTTTTTTTTCCTTAGAGTTTTGTGTGTCTAACTCTAACTTTTTCATTATTCACAAAGTCCACCATTGATTTCGGTGAGAAGGTGGAGCTCCATGGTTATCTAAAATCAAGAAGAGACTTGTGTATTTTTGCCAGAGCCGGGAAGCTCATCAACGGCAGCTGAAGGGATTTCAGCACAAGGTTGAAGAAGCATCTTCCACTGAGGAAATTAGAGTTTAAATCGGCAATAAACTAGAAAGGAATTCTAGATTTCTGTATAAGACCTGTATTTGTACTCTATTCATATTTCTAGTGAATTAGTTGCTCGCTAGACTAGGTCCTATAGATGTACACACAACTTGATTTTGTTGAACCACGATAAAAATCAAGTATCTTTTCTTTATTTTTATTCATATATTTATTTAAAGTTCTTCAAATCTGGAAATTTAGGAATTATATTAGAACAGACGAGTAGCATAACTTAACACAATTAATTAAATGGTTACCACAATAATAAGAGGTAAAATAGTGAAAGAAAATTAAGAGTACTTTATTAGCAAAGTGCTTCTGATTTTTTTTAAGTGAAAAGTTCTTATAAATTTGAACATGTTAAAACCTATACTACTGTTAATTGTAAATTGAAATATCATGTTAACAGACGCTACTTTGAAAAAATGTTAAAGAATATTTAGCAAAGTGCTTATAAACGAATGAGTGTTTTGTATAAATTAATGAGTCGCATTCCCAAGGTTTTGCAAAACTTGAATCATTTTCTTTGTAAAAACCATTACTTTTCTTTACTAACTCAAAAATAACTCGTTGCGAGATTTTTTTTTTCCGATAAATCTCGACAGAACGAGAGAAGCTTTATTAAAAGATAGAAAGAAAAGAAATGATAACTAGTCAGAGGAGGACATAAAACCGAGGACATAAAACCAAACTTCTGAAAGAAAATAAAATCTGGAGAGAGCCATCACCAAGTGGAGTAGAGAATGAAATCTCTCCACCACCAAGTGGAGAAGAGAACGAAAAGGGCTCTTCAAGCCAAAGCATCTGCAATTCGATTTCTTTCTCGATAAATATATGTTCCAAACAAAAGTTATTTGTGAAATGAGCTTTAAAACGAAAGTCATTTATCTCCTGCTAAATGGTTTTCGGCATGGCATCGTGTTTTAAAGGTCATGGGATATAAACACAAGAAAAAACCTCTCCGTATAGCTTTTTATAATTCGTCACTTTTAACAAAAGAACAAGTGGGCCAAATTTCATCGTCTCTTCAAGTTTAACAACGAACCTCACTTGGACATCCAATATCCATCTCAATGAATAGTTATCTCGTATGCTGTCATGACCCATACCACAGACAAGTTGCAGAAAAAAAATTTTACACATAGAAATTCATAATCTTTTTTATAAAATTTTAGAAACTTCGATTTTCAGGGAAAAAAATAACAAATAATTGAAAACAACAGTTTTTGTAGAAGTTTATAAAAATAATTCAAATTGTAAGTCTCTATAGTTTGTGAATGGAACTAGACATAGACTGATAAAAATATTCATGAAATATACTTATGCATTATCATTGTTATCACAAGTGGAAACTTCACTTTTAGGGGAAAAAAAACATCAATTTTAGGGGAAAAAAACATGCATATGATAATAATATTCATGAAACATACATATATATTATCATTGTTAGAAACTTCAATTTTCAAGGGAAAAAAACAACAAATAATTCAAAACAACAGTTTTTGTTGAAGTTTATAAAAATAATTCAAATTGTAAATCTTTATAGTTTGTGATTATCACTAGACATAGACTGATAATAATATTCATGAAACATACATATGCATTATCATTGTTATCAAAAGTAGGAATAATAACAATACAGACTAAATTTAAAATATGAGAATTAAATATTATTATAAATCTAAAATAAGAGTTATTATGTAGTTACCATCTAGTAAATTAGTAACAGGCTTCCTCTCTTAATTACTCTACTCCGGAGTTGCCCAAGTCATACTACATACTACCTGAGAGGGAAAAGATAAGGGTATGAGCATTTACATACTCAGTAGGAATTCAATTACCTTTTTGGTATGAATGCAACTTTTCAAATCTGCAATGTTAGTACTTTTCCAAAATCCATCTATAAAACAAGTTCTCAAAGTAATCAAGATTAAGAGTAATCATGTAATCAAAACTACAATCATGTTGTACATATCATAAATCAACCAAGTATAAGCATGAACTTTCATCCTCTCATCACAGTCCTGTAATACCTCTTTAACAGAGGTATCCAGCATCTTGACACTACCCAGAAGTGTGTCAGCAAATTCTGCGCAAGGGCCTAGGTCTCTAACCTAGCACTGCAGCAACACACTAGTAATCTAAATACCATGATGCTAAATGAAACTCAAGTGTGTGATCCTATGATAAGTACAACATATCATAGAGTGTGTAATAATAATGCATCAATTATACCAAGAATTATGCTTTAAACCCATTTAGAATTATTATAGGATTTACAGAAAATCAGACAGTATAACGGCTGTATTTTCCCATAACCAAAATTTTAAATCTGCCTAAAAACTATACAAACCAATCCTAAAACAATCTAATATATCTTAACAGTTAACAAGTTCACCAAATATTTAATCAAATCATTGAAATCTATGATAATCGATAATTTCAAGAAATAGGTCATACTGCATATTTTATATCAAAACAAGTATAAAACTTGATAATTAAACCCTTACCTAGCCTTAATAACTAGGCTAAGCTATCAGTGCCTGTAGATTCTCCTGTAGGTCACCTGGTCGCTTAGAGGGTCATTTCGGGATCCCGTGAGCCCATTTTGAGGGGCGACTCTCCAAATAAAGTCTCAAATTATAAAACGGAGGTCACCACTTAATACAAAGTACCAAAAAATCTAGGTTAGACATATAATTCCATTAATTTAAGCCTCGGGACGAGACTGAGCATATGGCATGCAAAATCGAGACAAAATCCTGAGCCTCGTATCTTGGATTTTGTGTCAACTCAAAACCTATTGATGTTTTATATCAAAACTCGTTTTTTGATCTTACTTGGTCTAATTTCAATTTCGAGGCCTCTAGCCCAAATTTGAACTTAATTAAAAACTAATTAGAAAATTTATAAAAATACCTATTTCTAAAAATATTTAGATAAATGCTACAAAATTCAGATAAGATTTTCTCTGAATTTGTTGATCCATTTTCTAGAAATCTACCACTCAGTCTCTTGTCTTAAACCATATTTTCATTCCCTAAAGTTTCATGAGCATTGAACTTTACAAAAATAATTGTACAAATACCACTATTTGTGACAAAATGGCATAAAAACTTTCAAATGCTCACCAGAGCATCTTGGCCAGAAATTAGTGGTGGCAAGGGATCAACCCAGGTAGGTGGCGGCTTGTGCTTTAATTTCGTGGTAGTGGGTGGCAGTCAATGGCAGCGAGCCCTCCTTGGTCACCTAAGGAGTTATTGGCCGAAGCTCGGGGGTTAGGTCGGCTCCAATGGCCGGCAAAAGGGCTACGTAGAGAAGGTATGCGAGGAAGAAGAAAAAGAAAGAGGGAGAGAGAGGGTAACATGAGAGAGAGTTATGGATTATGGAGTTTTGAGGGTTTTGTGACATTTGTTATTTATGAACTGAGCAAGGGATCTTTTTAAAATTGTACAATTGCTTAAGTTTAAAATTTTCTTTTCAATTTAACCCTCAAAAATTCAAATTCTACGCCAAATTCTACAATTCCTTTTACTTTGATCCTTGCTTCAATTTGTTTATTAAAGTTTCAACAATTTCTATTTATTTTAAAGTCCCAATCTCTATAAAAGACCAAAATAACCTTAATAAAAATCATAAAAATCAAGGTTTTCACGTTCACATATTAAACGAAAGCCAAATAAAGAAGGAGAAAACCGCTTCGAAGTTCCATTAAAATTGATTATCATGAATCCTTTGCAATAACCAATTTCTTCGGAAACCCAATTTTGAGATTTTGAACAAATTTTGAGTTTGGGCGTTGGAGTTGTAATTTGATTCTTTCAAGTATCATAACCGAGATTTGATTTTCCATATGCATGGGAGAATGAGCTCTGGTCCGTATATCGATGCCCCAATTATCATAATTCAAAAATATCCATAATTCAGATAAATAAATTAATAAATAAAGACCCATCTCCTTAAAAGATCATCCTTTGTTTCCAGCTCCATAATTCAGGGACTTGGATTATTACAATTAAAGCTTTGAAAAACAATTATTGCCACAAGTTTGAATACTTTAGGGATCATTCGTGCCATTAACCCTCTCGGTGAAGAAAACTATGAACTTGGGACTCATGCTGAATATAGCTGAGAAATAACATAAACATGTAAGCAATACATAAGAAAAAAAATTAAAGAATATACCTTATGAATTTAGAGAAAATATTTTATTTTTTCATGAATTTTTTGAAGTAACAAAACTATACCTTTTGATTAACAAATTATGTAAAATCAATTCCTCCCTCTAATTTGGTCATGATAATGTCAAAATAAAAAAGATACTTGTCCCATGTTATCTCTTTTTTTTTTTTTTTTAATAACAAAGATGCTTGTCACATGTTATACCTTTTTTTTTTTTTTTTTTTTTTTTTTTTTTTTTTTTTTTTTTTTTTTTTNAAAAAAAAAAGACGGCAAAGAAATTGAATTAATTTGTTCATTAAGAAAGGGTTATGTTGTTTTTTCACGAGTCAACAGTTATCAAATTAGATAAGTGTCGAGTTTGACAAGAGTTATTAATCCAAACGGATATACCAAAATAGGGTAAATCGAGCATTTAACTTTATCTCAGTTGATATTTGTGTAATTTTAGCGAGTATAATATTTTGTTTAGGGAACCAGCTGCTATGGTATCCTTCATAATTTGTTTTTTTAAAAAGTGAAATTTTACTAATGACTACTATTTATTATAAATTTTTAAAAAAATAATACACACTACTAAAATTTGAACTCTTTACTCCTCTCAAACTCACACACATCTCTCAAATATTTGACCAACTATAGTATCCTTTATAATTAATGGATAATCAAACAAAAAAATTAATATGTAATGATTAAACACAATGATAGAGAATATCATCTAATTGATCCAATAAAATTGATCATCTATAATTTATGTATTCTTATTATGTTGCGTAAAATAATTTTGTACATACAATACAGTAAATAAAAATAATAATTGGGATCACCTATTTTTTTTTTTTGATAAAATTGGGATGACCTAATTAATTAACCTAAATAACATTTTTTAGCACATGCATGTAAAAAATTCGTAAACAAGGTCCATTTTCAACTAAATATAATCACATAAACAAAGCTATTTTCAACTAAAATATTAGTTACTTAAATTGAGTTACAGAAAAGACCCTTAATTTTTTTATTTTATATTGATTATTATATATTATTATTATTATTTTGTATGTTAATAGGTAATATTAGATGTTCTAGGTAGATAAAAAATTATATATAGATAGGATAAAGATTGAGACACTAAAAATTTACACTAGTGATGTAGTGACAAATAAAAATCTTACAATTTCATTTCCAATTCCAAATTAGCAAATGGAAATTCATATTTTCTAAAATCTAAACGACATAGTTTTGATCACTTTATGTGAATAAAAATAAATAAACAAATCCAAATTTAATGTTTTTTTTATGACAATTATTATTTAATGTTTAGATTATAATATAATTTGCAAATTACATTGGGGCAAAGTTAAATTCCATGTTAGTTTTGCGAAGTTAAATTCAATGTTAGTTTTCGGGTGGTAAGATAAATTCCTTCTCACTTTTTGGAGCTAAATTCTAATTGTGAATATATTTCTATATAACTTAAAAATAAAAAAAATTGAGGGGTGGTCTGTATCCGATCCGTCCCTGGTGATCAGTTCACCTGTGAGAGTTGTGGACAATGAGAAAATATTACCGTTATTCTAAATAATAAGATTATTACGTTAACACTGTCAAAGCATTATTAAAACTCCTCCGAGACAAATGTGATTCTTTATTATTTTCGATCTTATTTAAGTGCTTGTTGGTATTTGTCGCTCCCGTATCCCAAGAATTATGGCTTCGGCACTGTTAGATCCACATTTATAGTGATGTGACAATATTTTATCTGAATTATAGTCAATGATTAGAATCTCAATGTGTAGACCGCCAACAAATTAAACGAATAAAATACAAATAAAGTTAGCTTCGTAATTGATGCTTAACTAAGACTTAGAAATAGTTCATTCATACCTAGAAGTATATAAATATACACCATCGAACAAGTGTCCCCAGCAACACCGCTGTTATCCCGAGTACGTTGTTTTCGCTAATTATTTGAATAGATATATAGATCGTAAAGTATCATTCTTCTTAGTTCTTCCGCTAATTGTTTGAATAATTATATAGATCGTAAGGTATTGTTCTTGTTAATTATTAATTGTTCAGATGATCACGCTAGAAAGATAATCATACTAATCATCCTATTTTTTCTTTTTCTTTTTTTTCATTACAAAGGTATATAAATATACAGATAAATGACTTTAGTAATTGTAGAAAATCTTATTTTGGCCTTAAACTGTATCGTTTTAGTTTTAAATTATAAAAAATATTTCATTTTAATCTTTTTCACTATATATTTTGTTTGATTCTTATCAGAATGGTAAAATAATTTCATTTCTCATTTTACATTAGTGATTTTAGCAAAATATCATATTTTGAATAGTTTTATATTACATCACTATTTAGTACGCAAATAACTTCTGTTCCTCCAATCATTTTTCAAAATGCTTTAATTTAAATTTTAATCTCTTCATAATGTTGTGTGTTTTTTGATACCAAATAAGTATAACAGATTAACGAAGGTGTCTTATGTTTATTATGTTACGAATAAAACAAAATATATATCAAAAAAGATAAAAATAAATTTTTTTTAATAGTTTAAAAATTTAAATAATGCAGTTTCAAATTTAATAACTAAAGTGAGATTTTTGTTGTAATTTATTGACCAACGGACTCATTTATCCTAAATATATATTGAAGAAACACAACTTCGTCTGCATCCAATTAATTAAGGTTCAACGGGTGAAACAAACGGTACCATATATATTTACATTCATGTGTACACAGAAATAATAAACCTACCGAGAAATGAAATGTAAACGTATAATACATGCATCTGCAGCATGATATTTGAAACACCCTTTTTCTATAGTTTGATTCTTAATTAGATATATTATTAATTCATGAAACTGAAAAGGAAATAATAACTAAACGAATCAGAACGGAAATATTAACATTAGTCGTCATCGTGTCCTCAAATTCAAAGATGTAATCCTTTTTCTCGGCGTCTGGTGGAAAAAAAACAATTGCATTGAAACCTCCAAAAAGAAAAGAAAAGAAAAAAAAAAAAAAAAAAGCCTAAAATGTGATTCCAGCGCATGGGTTTTGTAAGGATCAGCTTGAAATTGGTGTCAAAATTGTAAAAGCTAGACTTCAAGGAGGGTAAAAGAGTTATTTAGAATATAATATTTGGATCTGTAGTATCTAAAAATTGCATTTAAGGGATTCAACTTCTTATTCTTCTTCAAACGTAGTCTCCGAGACCCAAAATCGGCCAAACCTCTGCAGACAAAACGAACTGCCGCACGGCCGCCTAGATCGGTTGATGTGTCATCCCGCCATGCTCGTTGGAGGATGACGAAGAAATCTCAAAACTCCCACCGTGTTACGAGCTTCGATGAGGGAGCTATAGCTGTCTGAAGATAAAGCCATTTTCGATGTTTTTCGGCGAAAGAACTATCGTCAGCCACAGTTCTTCCTCACCTGCAGCTAGTACGAACTCCACTCATCCTGCTGGATGTTCTATAATCGGTTTCATGGCGAATTAAAACTTCAGTTAGTATTTAAGTTATTTCGGTCAATTCCCCAAAATTTAATTTTTGATATTTTACAAATATCTTGAGAAATTATTGAATTGTTGGTGATAATTAACAAGGTTGTTGAAAGATTTAATTCATGAAACGGATGATTAAATCCTATACAATTGAATTACTGGTTGTTACAAATTTTGAAATAAAAATTGGTAATTTTGCAATTATTTTAGAAAAGAGACATATGAGTAATTCTTTTTGTAAGCAATTTATTTTGGTCACTAAACTTTTATGGGGTAAAAGATAAACTTTTACGGGGTAAAAGAGGAGATTCAAACATGATTGAATACGGTACCTATGTGTTGAAACAAAATTTGGAGTTGAGATAATCCTTGAATAAAATTGTGATATTTTTCTAAACATTTCCAAAAAAAATGATATTTTATATTTGTTTTTGTAAATAATTATTTAAGCGGTAAAGATTACATGACCCAAAAAGGAGTCTAAAACAAAAACAAATGTGATATTTTGGTATAAAATTGATGACCGGAATGTGATATTTTGGTATAAAATTGATGACCGGAAAGTTATAAGATTTCGAATTGAAAAGTGGATGTTTTATAAGTATATTCAAAAAAGTGATACTTTTGTAACTTTTGGATTTTGAAGCTCAATTAATGTTTGGGATATCAAAACTGATTTTTGACTTTGAATTTGGACTCAGTGAGATCAAGAAATGAATTTTGATACAAAATATGATTATATTTTGAAGTGGTATGAAAATTGAAATTTCGTGGTTAGTGAATAGTGTTATTTTGCAAGCCACAGGTTGGGTCCCAGATCGAGACTCACTTTGACAAAGTATATGTCTAACTCAATATTTTTTGGTATTCTAAATTTAATAGTGACCTCCGTTTCTCTATCTAAGCCTCTAATAGAGAAGTTAATTTTTCAAGTGATCTTACCGGAATCCCAAAACGACTGTTTAAATATCTAAGTAAGCAACAAGAGTTTCTTCGAATATCGTTAGCTTGGTATAACTATCATTTTGAGATAGGGGTTCAATTACCTGATTTTATATCTGTTTTAATTTATAATTATATTAAAACTTAATTATAAAAAATCATGATTTTACGATAATTTGAGAAATTATTGAAATGTAATGGATTATATTGGGATTGAACTGTATGAATTTTTATACATATTTTTACAGTGTTGTTATGAGGTAAATAATAGTGTATTCTGTATATTACAGTAAATCCCATAATAATATTGAGTTGAATTTTAAAACATGATTTTATTCTTGAATGCATAATTATTGTGATCAGTTATATATCGTACATACTATATGATAACACACTTGAGTTCTGTTATTGCATCATGGTAGTTTAAATCGCTGATAAGTTGCTATAGTACTAGGTGTAAGACCTAGGTCTCTGCACAGGTTTTTGGCTAACACACCTACGAGTAGTATCAGAACATTGGGTATCTCTACTATATATATATTACAAAGCCATGATGAGAGGATGAGAGCTCATTCATTTACATTAGTTAAAGTATGATATATACAATCATATGTTTGTGGTTTTAGTTTTGAATATATAAATATTCTAGATATCAGTCATTTTATAAACTTGGTTTATAAATAAATTTTTTGGAAAGTATATTAACTATGCAAGTTTGGTAAAATTATATCTATTAACAAGGTAATTGAATTTCAACTGAGCAAGTGAATGCTTGACCCTACTTTTCCCACTTTCAAGTGTTTAACTATTTGAAATAGTTGTTTTGATGGGTAGACAAGATGTACAACTTGTGTATGAAATTCTATTCTTAATCCCTGGTGGATGTTCATACTCTGTTATCTTTCTTTTCCTTATTCAATTATTTAACAAAGATTAGTAAAACTACTAAGTGGATGTATGAGGATAGTTTTGTTATCGATTTAAGTACTTGAAACTACAAGTGATTTAAAGAAAATTATTTTGGATATTAGACTAAAGTATTCAGTTAAATTTATTTACCAAAATTTATGATTTCTCAACAAAAATAATCAAATGAAATAGTTAGAAAATTTTCTTGAACTTTAACGGGTATTTTTCTTAAATAATTACAAACTATTATGAGCTTTTAATGGATACGGAACTCATAATTGATCTGAGGATCAAAATGAAATTATCTAATACTAATATTTTATTATATCTTTATTTAAAATTATTAAAAATTATAATTTTGTATTTCCAATTGCGACAAAAATGGTATAGATGCCACGTATTAAATGCTAATATTCTTAATATAGATATACAAACGTATATACTTATATATTTATATATATTGTACATGAGTGTACATACATGCATATGACAACTTGGTCAATCACGGAACCATTCACTGTCTCTAAATTTTTATTTGACCTCGTTGGATGCTTTCATTTATTTTTTATTTTTTATTTTTGAATAAGCTTTCATTTATTCTTAGTTTATTATTTTCTTATATTGTTATTTTATTCTTAATTTGTTGGCAAGGTGATCCTTGAAATTTCATATATCCTTGGGGATTGAACAGTGACGTGAAGCATACTAAATTTCTTTTTTCCACTAAAAGAAGCCTAGTAAAGATTTTTTTTTGATCTATCATTCAACTCCAACAAAATCCTAAACAAAAAAAGATGAAACTTTAAGTCAAGAACACATAAAAAAAAAAAAAGATAAAAAATTTCCTCAGAACAAAATCCAAAATAAAAAGAAGAGACTTTCACTCAAGAACATCATAAATCTCTAATTTACACTAATACTTTAACCAATTTTCTATGACTCATAATTTATCTTAATAAAAGCTCCTGAAACTGATAGAAACTCGCATTCACTTAAATGTTCAAGAAACATTTATAAAATCACCAATACTCATTGAAAAGCATAGTTTAAGCTGCTAATAATCTCTCGATTTCAAATTCACTTAATTGTTCAAGAAGAATTTATAAAATCATCAATACTCACTTTAAAGAACTATTTAAGCTACTAATAAACTCTCAGTTTTATAAGATACTGAAGTTATTTATCATGTTTTTTAAAGCAGGAAACAATAAAAGAATATCCCTAACTTCTAATTTACTTAAGTACATACATTTATTTGCTTAGTTTGTTCTATTGAACTTAAATACTTCCCTTGTAACATCATCTTTCTGCTGGAATATCTCAGAAAACTCTCTAATTTCTCCTGCTACTGTCAGATTAAGGCTCTGTTTGGAACTTGGATTTTTGGAGTGAGAGAAAAAAATTTCAAGAGATTCTCTTTTCTCTTATTTGGATTTAAATAAAAAATGATTGAATTTATTTTTTAAGAAAAGTAAAAACTTGATTTGATGTTATTATTTAGTATATAAAATGTTGACATATTAATTAGTAAAACCAAAATCTGAAAATAAAGTTACATACACTTTTAAGAAAATCATTTTCCTCTTTATTTTTTCATGACGTTTTCTTTGCAACTTTTTTCCCTTCAAAATTTAGGTTCCAAACATAGCCTAAATTTTCTGTGAGTATAATTCAATTTACAGAAAGGAAAAAAAAGTTACAATCGAAGAAAAATTCATTCCTATGCATAGCACCACCAATCCCCAAAGTATACGATCGCGGACTATAAAACCCAAAATATTAAGGGCTTTCTTGGTGACATTTTGATTATTTGATTGTTAAGCCTATATCCTTACAAAGTTTCTCTTTGCTATATAATACGGGATCTATATTTCTCATAAAAATACATTCTGGTAGTTTACTTACCCCTTTCAATAGTGAATGTGTTTCGCTTGTCAAAATTATTAGCAGCTTGATCTTATCTTTTACCATCTTCTGCTATTTTTTCTACTTGTTTCTACTAGTAAATTGAGTCTGTGAAAACAGCAACACAAATTAGAGAAGTTCCATAAGGGTAATGAAGATAATTCAATATAGTGATTATTATTAAATTTCTGTTACTCTATTATTACGATTCTCAAAACTTGACAATCATCAACGAATATGTTTACTTATCCCACAAGTACTTAAATTGTTAAGACCGTAGAAATTCATGAATAACAACTACCTTCCCACTTCCAAGTGAGTATTTTATAAATATGCAGTCTTATCATGAATAACAACTACCTTCCCAAAATTCCCGTGCACCACAAATATGCAGTCTTGTAATGAATGTACCCTTTAACAATCTTCAGCGGCATATATTCTATGATTCCACACGTAGAAGTTGACCTTGAATTATTCTCATCAAATTGTTTTGCAATGTGAAAATTAGTCAACATTACTTGGAATCAAGCATGAAGAAAAATAGAACATTGAAAGAATCTTGGAGTAGATAATGGTAAATTGAACGTAAAACAGTACACGCATGCGGTAATATAGGGCAATAAGTTTCATGATCTTACGTGGCCACTAGAGCATAATTTTAAATCTCTATGCATTATGCCATTCTCATGAAGGTGTGAAACAACAGAAACAATCTCAAACTATAAACACGCGCCAAATCCTCTTTGAAAAGAAAAATGTAAAGATTAAACGAACAACTCTCAAAGTTGAATCATTATGCATCAAAAAACATATCTAACCAATAGACAACCCTACCTCAACAGGTGATAAAGTTGAAAGAAATGGTGCCCACCATTGATGAAATGTAGCACACGGTATAATCTATATTTGGTATGCATGAGAGATAAGTTTTCATGTCAGAATCTATATAAAAAGAAAAGCTACTTGATCTCATCTCTGCATTAAATTAATCAAAGTCTCAAACTCCAAAGAATCTAGTTTAGGCTGTCACTTCAGTCTTCTCATCAAGAATATTTATTCAAGTAAAATCCCAATGTTGAAGTGTTCACAGTTTTTTTCACAGTTTTTTCATGAGAACCATAGTAACATATCATAATAAAGAACTAACTAAGAAGTATGGTAATAATCATCGAGTAAGAAGGACAAAATTTAAAAGAATTGATAAAAATAGTAGTGCTAAAGAAGACAATGTTATTTGAATTGTGTGCAGGCCATTTTTACGGTTTCCTACTCCTTCTACTGTGATTACAGGCATCCTTTCTACTTAGTACAACGGAGTCAAGCATGCGTTGATAGTATAGTGCCTGGAAATTTTTAATTTTTTGATAAAACAATTATCAATTATCAACATAAATTTGGAGTCAAGAATAGAAATGCAGTAAAGTGAGGAAGAGAGATTGAGAACTAGTGAATTACAAAAATTTCTTTAGATAATCACCATAATAGGAAACCATAACATAGTAAGCACCACAAACACCTTTGCCGCAGCCAGGCTTTGTTCCTGTCAAACCAATATCTATATTACCAAAACAAATTAATCAAGGCTGTTATGCGATCTTAAATCTACGTCATTAGTCAATGCTAGGAAAGGAAATTTAATAACCGAGTTAAATGTGTTAGGTTGTATGTGTACTTTTCTGATTGAACTGCGACCTCTTTCGAATGAATAAAGTGCGACCAGAAGAAAAGAAAATTAGATCAAGCTTCTTCAAATGAGTAATCTATAAAGAAAGAGAAATAAGCTTCTGAGTGGAGATCAAGTAATTCATTTTATTTAAGTTATTACCTAATTTTGTATTATTACCTAAAATTGTATTTTCTGATTATGTACTTTCCTGTCTTCACAATTGAGAAATATTGAGCTACTCTCACCTATATGAAGGGGGCTCGGTCTCATCATCAATCACGACAGTTATCTCACAATCACTTTACTATACAATTTCTCTATAATTCTCTTTGCTTTTATCTTGAGACTTAGAGAAACTCTTGTAATTCTTTAGAAAATAGTGAAGAACAGTTGATGTAGGCTCATCGTTTTTAGGACTAAATCACTATAAAATTTTTGTCTCTTTATTTGTTTTAATTTATCAACTTTTTTCACACATAAGCTATATCTTGCAATTTCCTAAATTCGTTGTTAGCAAAACCTCTATCAATAATTGGTGCTGAAGGAGGGCTATTTCAGTAAAGTGTTTGTTAATTCTGCTTATTCAACTATGGCAAACACCAAAAATACTAACAAGAACACTAGAGTTAGGCAAAATCAATTTCAAAGTACTGTTGCTACATAGGTCGATTCTGCTCATGATTAACTAACTGTGACTGCACCTGGAGAGAATATCGTCTAGAGACAAGATCGTATGGAGGATACTCTTGCAAATCTTCAGCAAATCACCAATCAGATCAATGACTCTCTGAGAAGACTTCCTGAAGAATAGATGGTCACTCCACCACAATATGAACGTCCCAGAGATCGCCATGCCAGATAACCAGAAAGAGAAATTCATATTCAAGAGATGGGAAATCGCGACCAGCCCAAAACCCATCAAGAGCACTATACAGATCGCACTTCTAAAGGAAAAGGCAATGTCGTAGAGTTACCACTAGAATCTAGCACTGGGAGATCGAGCACAGACTGTGATTGTGGACAACCCTCTTGGAGAGCTCTCGTCAATCGTGATCGTTTAAACAATGAGCAGAATCGTCAATCAAGAAGTATCTTTGAAAGAATTAACAGGGAGCCAAGGCAAAACTCTATAGACCTAAGACAATATCTAGAACATCAAAGTTAAAAAGATAGTCGTGAGTGATCCACATCACATCATAACAACCGAACTCCATCACGTCGAATTATTTCAGTAGGATCTTCATAAAGGTCGCTGTAGATCTTGTCTAATCAACCTGTCTTACGTCGTGATTATAGTGATCAAAAACCACCCCTACCACTAGCAAGAGACAATGCACTTCCTCCTAACATTAATGTTCATAATCTTAGAATCGTATTAGATATACTTGCTCGATAGGATGATGAGCTCATGGATGGATATCGCCAATCATTATTCAATGAAGAAGTTTGAGCCGCTGCACTTTCTGCTAGATTCAAACTTACTACCATAAATAATTTTGATGGGAAAACTAATCCACAGGACTATATGGATCACTTCAATATCCTGATGGAGCTCTACCGGGTCGACGATCTCGTCTGTTGCAGATGTTTTGCTGTAACCCTCACAGGTGCAACTAAGAAATGGTGGCAATAACTTCAGACTGTATTCTTGAGATAATTTCAGGCTATAAAGAACTTCACTACTCCATTAATCAGTTTGTCTGCTATTCGATAAAGTCTAGAGGAAATTTTGCGATCATACCTCAACTATTTTACCACAAAGTTGGTGAAGATTAATAAGTCACATGAAAGAGTTCTAACCCTAATAATGGCTGTAGTATGACTAGAAACTAAACTCTCAGAAGAGTTACTGGAGCGAGAATGTAAGACTCTTGAAGACTTTTCTCGAAAAGTTGGTTAGCATTTAAGAGTAGAGTAGAATCTTCTCGTGAGAATCTTCATAAAACAAAGGAGAGAGGAAAAGACACGATCAAAGATGTGACCACAACAACCAATAATAATAGCAATAAGTCAAAAAAGAGGAAAAATGACCAATTGATTGAAAAACAGCCTGAACCAAAGAAGCAGGAAATTCCATGGGCTCCTTTAAGACTCAAAAACTATTCCAAGCTAAGTAAACCCATAAATCATATTTATGCGGTCTTAAATCAATAGGAGCAATATCGTTAGCTAGAGTAAATAAAACAGGATAGGGCTAAACGCGATCCTGGCAAATTCTGCCGATATCACAATGATATTGGATATGACCCTACTAACTGCTATGCCTTGAAGGATGAAATCGAAAGGTTAATTAGAGAAGAGTGACTATGGTAGTATAGTACGTAGAATAATGAGAGGAAAGAAGAAAACCAATAGTGACCTCCTAAGGTTCAACGCGAAGTACAAACTATCTTCGGAGGACTGCGTGTATGAGGAGATTCGAGAATGGCACAATATAGGAATGCATAGGAAGCTCGAAAATAGTTATTGACTAATGTAATGCACCTCGAGCAGCGATCACAGAAGCTTCAGTGGGTACTAGACATAGACATTACCTTCACAGAGTAGGATACGAAGGAAGTCCATTACCCATATAATGATGCACTTGTCATTAAGATCAACTGTGGGAGCACGTAACTATGGCGAGTATTAGTCGATAATGGGAGTGCTGTCAACATCTTATACTATGATGCCTTCAAAAAGACAAGGTTAAGTGATAGTGATTTAACACTTGTTTTCATTCCACTCTATAGATTTATTGGCAATAGCATAATACCGAGGGGCATGATTGAGTTGATGATGAACGTTGGAACTTAGCCTAGAGTTTCAATGGTGATGACTCAATTCTTAGTAGTAGATTGTCTTTTCGAATTCAATGCTATACTAGGAAGACCAACCTTAAGGAAACTTCAATCTATTACTTTGATTTATTATCTTACTATGAAGTTCCCAACTCACCGTGGAGTAGGCAAAGTGCAAGGTAATCAATATGACGTGCGGTCCTATTATAGCAATTATTTAAAGCTTGCAAAGAGATATAATGCCTCACACAATGATGGTCTAGCTACAAAAAGAATCATCAAGTGAAATGTAGATTGAACACCTCAATCCACGAGAGATCAATGGAGAGGTCAAGGCTGGACCAATTGAAGACTTGGAAGATTTGTCAATAGAGTCTTCAAAGGTTAAGAATCAGATTAAAGCTTCAAGAACCCGTGCAAGCTAATTTAGTCACATTTCTAAAAGCGAACTTAGATGTTTTCACATGGCAACACTTGGATATGGTAGGTATTGATCCGAACGTTATGTGTCACCGCCTAAATATTGATACAACGAAAAAGGTCGTACGACAGAAGAAAATAGTGATGAATCTAGAACGCTATGTCGCATTGAAGGGGGAGGTCGAGAAACTGCTCGAGATCAGGGAATCATTTTACCCAAACTGGCTTACAAATGCAGTTTTGGTAAAGATGCCCGATGAAAAGTGGAGAACAGGCCTTGATTTTACTGATCTTAACAAAGTGTGCTCAAAGGATAGTTTCTCACTTCCAAGGATCAACCAGCTTGTAGATGTGACATCTAGGCATAAATTGCTGAGTTCTATGGATGCATAGTCTAGGTATAACCAAATCTCCATGAATGAGCTAGATAAGAAGCATACCCCGTTCATCACTGATCGAGGATTATATTGCTTTAAAAAGATACCCTCCAAAATTATCAATGTAGTAGCAACTTATCAGGATCTTGTCAATATGATGTTTACAAAACATATCAGCATGACAATGGAGGTACATGTTGATGATATGTTAATGAAGTCGAAGAAAGCTAAAGATCACGTCAAGCAGCTTGATGAGATATTCAAAATTCTTTGAAAGTATCAGATGAATCTGAATCCTCAGACGTACGCATTCATAGTAGCATCTGGAAAATTTATAACATTCATGGTTAATCAGTGAGTTATTGAAGCTAAGTCTCAAAAGATTCAACTATTATCTGACATGCAGCTACCTCACAAACCCAAAGATAATCAGAACTTAGCGGGAAGAGTGGCTGCACTGAGTGGATTTATCTCAAGATCAACTGACAAATGCCAACCATTCTTCGAAGTACTGAAAGGATCAAAGAAATTCAAATGGATCGAGAAATACGAGCAAATGTTCCAAGATTTGAAGAAATATTTGGGTTCTCCCCTTTTCTAGTCGAAACCAAAATTGGAGGAAAAGTTGTACTTGTACCTCTCCGTTTCCAAATATGCGACAAGTAATACATTAATTCAAGAAGAAGAAAATACACAACGACCTGTATATTATGTAAATAAAAGATTACTCGATGCCAAAATGAGATATCTGGAGATGGAAAAGTTAGTAGTTGGCACTAACACTTATCATCGCATCTAGGAAGCTTCGACTATATTTTCATACATACTCCATCGAGCTTTTCACAAACTTTCCATTGAAACAAGTTTTGCAAAAGGTTAAGACATTGGAATGATTACTCAAGTAAATGGTCGAGTTGAGTCAATTTGACATTAATTTTCGATGTTGAACTGCGATCAAGAGTCAAGCTCTCGTAGATTTTATTGTAGAATTCACTTATGATGTTGATCTTCCCACTGAAGTAATTGGGAGACCTATCATGTATTTAACTAAATTGTGAAAACTTTATGTTGATGGATCATCGAATGAGAATAGGGCTGGAGCAGGCTTGATGTTAATTAGTCTAGAGGGGCATAATATCTATTGTGCACTTCACTTCAGATTTTCAGCATCAAATAATAAAGCAGAATATGAGGATTTGATAACTGGACTCAACCTCACACAAGAAATGAAGGTAAACATGATCGAGGTGTTTAGTAATTCTCAGTTAGTCGTTTGTCAAGTGATTAGCGATTACTAGGCTAGAGGGGGAAAGATGCTGGCCTATCTACAAAAGGTGCAAAGACTTATTTCGACGTTTACCCGTTATAGCATCTAGCTACTTCCCCACACTAAAACCACTTAGGCAGATGCTCTAGCCAAACTGACCTCGACTAAAAATGCAGAATTGCTGAAAATGATTCTTGTCAAATTCCTCGCAAAATCAAGTATCGAAGTAGAGCCTCAAGTAACCATGCGAGTCGACCAGAAACCTTCATGGATAGATCCTATAATGAAGTTTGTGAAAGATGGCGACCTTCTTGAAAATAAAGACGATGTGAAGCAATTTCAAATGAAAGCAGCTCGCTATATCATCTATGATGAGAAGCTCTATTAGAGAAGTTTTAGCTCGCTATTATTGTTATGTGTTAACGAAGAAAAAGCATACTAAATTATGAGGGAAATTCATGGAGGGATATGTAGAAATCATTTTGAGAGACAGACACTTGTGAACAAATCTCTCAGACAAAGGTATTTTTGGCCTTCTATGAGGAAGGATGCAATGGAATTTGCCAGGAGGTGCGACAAATGTCAGCGATTTGTAATTATTCCTAGAACGCTACCTATTCCTCTTACTTTGATGACTAGTCTATGACCATTCGCAGTATGGGGAATAGATATTATTGGAATGCTCATCTTGGCTCGTTGTGGATTGAAGTACGCAATGGTCGTAGTTGATTATTTCACTAAATAGACAAAAGCTGAAGCCTTATATACCATCCCCACCAAAAAGATGATAGATTTTGTTTATAAGTCTATAATATGCCGATATGATATACTGCACTCTATAGTTTCTAATAATGGGAAACAATTTGACTGCGATAAGTTTTGCAACTTCTGTGATAATTTAGGTATCAAGAAAAGCTTATCTGCTATTATTCATTCACAAGCCAATGATCAGATCGAAGCCATAAACAAGGTACTTAAACACAACCTAAAAACGAAGCTTGAAGAACATAAGGGAGCTCGGCCAGACATATTTCTAAAAGTACCGTAGGCTTATCGCACTACTCAGCGAACCACTACTAGAGAAAATCTGTACTCTCTGGCCTATGGATATGAAGTAATGATCTTAGTTAAAATTAGTGCGAGCTCCTTACGATGATCTACTTATGAGCAAGATCAGAATAATGTGTTGTCGAGAGTTGAGCTCAATCTTCTAGAAGAAAGATATGAGCAATCTCAACTACGAGTTGCATCATACCAATAAGATACTACTCTATATTACAATTCAAAAGTCAAAAATAGATAATTGGACATTGGTGATCTTGTTCTTAGACAACTTCTTCCTAATATTAAAGAGCATGACACTAGTATATTCGGGCCCTCTTAAGAAGGACTATATTTCATTGATGCCATCATTCGACCTGGAATGTATAAGTTAGCTCACGCTGAAGGCCAAAAAATCGAGCATGCTTAGAATATAGAATAACTTTGTCGATATTATCAATAAAATCTTCATGTATCTTCATATAGCTTCAATGGCTTAGTAGGCAAAATTTGTTATTTGTCATTTGAAGTTATTAATAAAAGGCATTATTTCTTCGATCAATCATCTTGTTATTTCTTTTTCGATTCGTCTATTATAGTTTTATGGTTGTCTTCACTCACCATAAAACTCGGGATCAGATTAAGTAATCTCCTACTCACTTCCTAAGGAACTATACAAATGTTCATTTAGAGGGGTTGGAATTTTGGATTGCAAAATTTATAAAAATTCTTAAAATCTTAAGATTTTTTCTTCACTTTATGTCTTAGCATGTCATATTACACGATATTCCTCCTCGAACAAAAAAGGAACTAAGTAAAACTTTCCTTGTTCGATGTGATATATTGCTATAAACTCCATTTTGACATGGAACTTTTCGAAAACAGTAGAGTTCGTATAACTAATGTTTGTTGTTTTTTTATAAGTGCGTAACCTATCCTAATGCTTAAAACCCATTTTAAGTTGTGGATTCGAATTACAATATCATACCGATCAATCACCCTAGTGACAGACTACTTGGTTAAATTATATGTCTATATATGATTAATGTGATTTGTCTTTCTTTATTATCAACTGTTTTGTAGGGATAATTTAATAAATAATTTGACAAGAGAAATTTCATACATATAAGCCCGCACTCATGTGCGAGCAAAATGTTTACATAATATAACGGGATAAGCCTGCATCTATCTAGTACTTTACAAAAAAAAAATAATTATCTACTTTGTAGGTGCATCATTGCCTCTTTTAGCAGCTTTCTCAATAGCTTCATCCACTTTCCAGCTCTCAACAAATTTGACAATATCTGTGCCAAGGAATGAGAAGTCAAACTTTGGATGCTTGTAGTAGATGTTGTATATAATTATGGATGTGGCAATGTCGCTAACCTTATCTTTGAGCTCCTTGCCTTCTGTAACATTGAAGTCTTTGACGGCCTTGCGGTCAGCCTTTTTAAGAGCATCTGGGTGTTGAGAAATTGTCTTCTCAAGCTCTTTCACCCACTTTTCGAGCTGCTCCTTCTCCAGCTTATCCTGTGCTAGGTCTTCCTACAACTACTTCTTTTCTAACTCGAATGTATTTTTCTCCTCCTCACGAGTCTTTTTCAGGTCCTTCCATAGTTGGGCCATCTCTTCGATCTTCTCTCCTTTTTCCATACTATTGAGGACTGTATCAGACATAAGTGCAACAACTATAGCAATCTGAAAACTGATATTAGTAATAGAAAGAACGGCGCATATATGAATCGAGGAGATGGTACTTACATTAGCCAACATTCGCATTGTGACACTGAATGTGGCCATGGCCGGCTTTCACTTTATCTGCTCCTAGCCCTTTTTGGAGGTAAAGTGATCAATGACAGCCGCAGTCAGACCTGTCTTCTTTGATAGATGATGGAGAAGTGCAAGAAGCTCTTCATCCTTGTCAGCCTTGAAGGGAGCCTCGAAAGAGGAGAAAACTGGGTTTTTATTTGAAGGCTCCTATTGGCTCGCTGTTCCAGTCGATGTTGTAGGTGGAGGTGAGCTCGATGGGATGTCATCAAAAGTGACCATCCATTTTTTGGAAGCATCGACCTTCTCTTTTCCCTTCGACGAGTCCGGAAGAGTGTTTTCCGAAGTCCTCGACTTTGATCGAGAACCCAACATTGATTGAGGAGCTCGTAGTCCACTACCAATCCTTATCATATCTACAGTCTAAGATATTATTAGTGCGATGTGATAATGCAACGAGTAGAGGGAAATAGTAGAAATTCAACCTTTTGTTTGTGGCTGAGATGCTGATGGAGATAAAGCTACTGGGATGGTGGTTCTTGAATAGTAGTTGAGGTAGGTGTTTTTCTTTTCCTAGACTTGGAAGATAAGGCACCTGCCCCCTTTTTTTTTTCTTATTTCTTCGAGTTGGAAGGTTTAGTTAGACGGTTAGCAGAGTATGGAAGAGTGGTGCCCTTGGGAAACAACCCACTTGCGACTACATTCTGCATCGTCCCAAGTTTCTTCCGATTGAACTCTTCAATCAGAAGGTTGTTCACTTTGTATACCCGAGCGAGTTGTACTTTGTTTAGTCCAAGGCACTCCTTGTTTACTGTAGACAAAACAAATGCAATCAAATAAAAGAGAACGTATAATACATTAAAGAGCAAGTTATAGCTAAAGCTACCTACTAGGGTTTTGGAGGAACCCATTATCCGCATAATCAAAGTAGAAAATTGGATTTTTCCATTTTCTCATGTTATTGTGAACCCTATGAATGGTTTGATCGCCTGATTTGGCCACTTGCTCGCATAAAAGAAGTCGAAGTCAGAAGGGTTTAACTTCACTTGGTAGAACAATGTAAACTCTTCAGGTGTGGGGTTTCCTAGATTTAATTTATGGTATAACATATACAGACCTACCATATATCTATAAGTGTTAGGGGTTAATTGGAAAGAAACTATGCTGTAGTAGTCGATTATTGACTTGATATATGGATGAAGAAGAAGGTGAACACCGTATGTGTGGTCGATTGAATTGTATAGATAATCAAAGTGGTATAATGATCTTTATGTTAGTGCAAGACCAGTTACTGTGCACGTAGTTGTAGCTTGCGGAAAATTTTGGTTCGTCCCTAATGTGCTGAGGCCATTGGTCTTGAGAAGATCACCAATGTGAGGACTACTCTGCCTAGTCCTGGTTATTTCAATCTCAGGCTCCTGATCCAAGTAGTCCTCAAGATCTATCGAAGTAATGCTCACATCAGAGAATGACGACTCTCCTAAGAATACATTCCCCTCCCTAGTCACTTCGCTACTAGACATCTGAAAAAAAATATGGAGTATTTAGTCCTATGCAAGCATTAGTCTACAGGTAAATTTATAAATTGATTTATAAAGCTAACCTAAAAGTGTGACCTAGAAATAGGCATACTAGTTTTTGTTATTACAAACATCATGTTATTTGTCTATCTTAGATCTGGTCGAGTTTTTTCTAATTAACCTGCTGATTCGTCTATTTATTTGTCTAATGTATCTATCCTACAAGTTCGAACAACTCTTCGGTAATTCGTTATTTGATTCATTAAATTCGACCTAATCTTCCAAATCCTAAAGGAATCCAAAAATATTGTTTGCGATTCATGCTGGGTATGCGAGTAAATCTACTTCTGTTCAATTGTGATTCTATGGTTCTTTATATTTATATCTAATTTTGGAATTTAGTTTCTCTGTACACACTTTTTAGGTTTCTTCATATTGTCTGTCTAAAATTAAATAAATGGGATCTAGAAGTTTGATTTCATGTATAGGATTTAATTGATCTAGCTCAAGAAGTACATATAGATTCAGAGAAGTAATCTGGGTTCTCTACCAAACTGTAGAATCCATGAATGTTCTCATTCAGAGCAATATTTTCAGATTTCTATAAAAAGTAAGAAATTTTTAGAAAAGAAAGAAGAGAATGATGCCAACCTAGAATTCTGAAGAATACAGAGGGTACTCGCTTGAATCACGCTGAATAATCTCAAAAATAAGACTTATAATAGTAGTCGAGTTCATCTGGGGTTTTATAATGGTGGATAATGTTGCCGGAGAAGAAGGAAAAAAATAAGATTTTAAAGAAATGTCTTGTTCTGGAAATAACGATGGATGAAAAAATGAGGATCTTTTCTTTTTTATACATCTTAATCTAGGATGATCAACACCGTAGAATAAAGATGTTAATTTTTGAGATTAATGGCCTAGATTCATGCAAGAGATTGATTTCCAAAAATCAAATCAATTCATTTTCAAAATATAAAAAGTCTTGATTTGAAAGGACATTTGACATCACCGGCATCATCGTAAATACTCAAGAAATGGAGGAGTCCCCTCGAGCCTCGATAATTTCCTAATAAGAAAGTGACACATAATTGCGTTGTCAGGAAAATGCATGCGTGGATCTGAAAAGATGTAATTCGAGATTTTATCTCTTCGAGGGTTTCAAGATGATCTCATAACGTCGCACTCTTAAGCTTGCACTTGTCAGAGTAGGAAGTAGAGCTAGGGAACAATTGTTGTGCGATCTTAAATCTACGTCATCACTCAACTCCAGGAAAGAAAAGTCAATGATCAAATTAAATGCGTTAGGCCGTATATGTGCTCTTCTAATTGAAGTGCGACTTCCTCCGAATGAATAAAGTGCAACTAGAAGGAAAAAAAAATAGATCAAGCTTCTTTAAATCTACAAAGAAAGGGAAACAAGCTTTTGAATGGAGATCAAACAATTGATTCTATTTAAGTTGTTACCCAATTTTGTATTATTATCCGAAATTGTATTTTCTGATTATGTATTTTTCCGTTTTCACAACTGAGAAATATTGAGCCATTCTCACATATATAAAAAGGCTCAATCTCATTATTTATCATAACAATTATTTCATAATCACTTTACTATATATTTTTTCTGTAATTCTCTTTGATCTCACCTTGAGACTTAGAGAAATCTTGTAATTCTCCGAAAAATAATGAAGAACAGTGATTGTAGACTCGTTTTTTTGGACTGATTAAATATAAAATTTGTGTCTCCTTATTTACTTTAATTAATTAATCTTTTTTACATACAAACCACATCTTACGATTTCCTAAATTTGTTATTGACAAAACCTCTGTCAACAAAGACTAATCAAAATCATTTATAATTCACCAAAATATAACAAAATAAATCGAAATAGAAAAGCATTGACTATTGAAGATGAAGATGATATGCCATCATCACCAAAAAACATAGAACCAACGAAAAAAACACGACAAAAATATTGAAACAGCATTCTAAGACTACAAGAAGCAAACAAATTTTTTGCTTAAAAAGAAAAAAAGAATAATAAAGGAAGATTTAAATATTGGCAAGTGTATATGTAAAAACTTTGATTTTGGGAGGGTAATTTGGACATTTTATCAATTTTCTGGATATAATAATGGGGGGATTAATTTGCAAAAATTTTGTGCAGAAGGACTAAATTACAATTTTTTGGGGATAGAATTGATAGAGATTTGAAAATTGGGGATTTATGTGCAATTTTTAAAAAATTATACTGCCCGATAAAATAGAGCCATGTGCCTTGTCATTTCTCTCTCTCTCTCCCAGCCCGACGCTCTCTCTCTCTCTCTCTCTCTCTCTCTCTCTCTCTCTCTCTCTCGGTTTCTCTCGGCCGAAGGTGCAGAGCCACCGCAGCTCGCCTCCCGCCATCGTCCAGCCGAGCAGACCGTCGGCGAGTCTTCCCCAGGCCACGGCGAGCTCGACACCGACCACCAGAAGCCACCGGAGAAGCCCACTGGAGCCGGAGAAGGAAAAGTGGCCACGGAGGATTTTTCATCGCCGGCGACGATTCCGACCTCCGTTCGACCTCAAATCAGGCTCGTTGGATTCGTCTTGTCGCAAGGATTGTCAAGGCATATATATCTTAACCCCATAATGCCCAAATAAAAAATTGTTATTTTTGGATATTTTGAGCTTGAGTTAACATTTTGATCTGGTCGTTGGATTGTGTTTTTATGGTCATTTTTGGATTGTACTCAGAAAATGAGGAAGTTTGAAATATCTATTGCCTATGTTTGGTGACCAGCACAGAAATCAAGATCAAACGGTCGAGATGTGCCTCGATTTACGTGCCACCGGCTCGGTATGGGGCCGGACCCGAATTGGACAAGTTATATATCTAACCTAGCTATTTTAGGTGGTAGGAATTTAGTGAAGAAATCCATTTGTGGAATTGAAGCTCCCATGAGAAGTTGGTTTTTCGCAAGAAGACGATCGAGGGCTTGGAATTGATTCCTGACCCTCCGAGCGATCGTCAACGAGACCTTGAGGATTCAATAGCATGGTATTGCTATTCGAGCGAGGTAAGGACTCAAATACCCCTGTTTTATATCGTTTTCGAATAAAACTTATTTTCTGCAATATATGAGAATAAATGTGATTTTTGATTTTCTTAAATATCTGTGATGGAAATTAATTGTATAATGTATACATATTATATTGCTCTGCGAATTTTCTAAGTATAGGTTATTTTGGGTATAATAAAAATAGGGTCGTTATGCTACCCGTTTTCTTATAAAACCTAGTATGCTAATTTTATTGAAAAATCTGAGCATGATTATTTTCACACTTCATTTCTATGTTGCACGTGTCATAGGATCATACATGAGCACCGTGTTAGTATCGTGGGTTTACAGTATAGCGCTGCGTGCCCCACCGTTGGTGTAGAGTCCGTAAACCCGCGCAGAGTTTTGTTACTTCTGAATACCTCCCTATTTGACAGGCGTAGGCAATTCGGTTGCCCCTCCAGGTTTGGTAGGCGACACACGGGTGTCCCCTCCAGGTATGGGCTTAGGTGTCAGGCAGGCTGTTAGGTATACTTAGTGCCATCATCTTGGGTTTCCACAGATAAGAGGATGAGAGCTCATGGGTATAGGTTGATTTGTGTCATGTGTATATAAATTGAATGGTTTTGATTACACTGCATTATATATATATATATATATATATATATATATATATATATATATATATGGATTTCTGGTTTGGATTATATATATATGTATATTTTGGACTAAACAAACTATGTAGGAATTCTCTATCACTAAAATGTTTTCGACTGAGGTAATTATTTTTTCTACTGAGCATTTTATGCTCACCCTCCTATCTTCTTCCCCAGGTGGTGTTCAGTGCGAACTTGGTGATCAAGATGAGTAAGAGGTCATCTTGACTGTAGTTCATTTTTTGGTAATATTAGAAGCTTATTGTCATGGTGTTTGGATTGTTTGGGTTTTATTTAGTATTGAACCAAGATTACTACATTCTATCTTTGTCTGTGAACTTATGTATGCCATTCTAGTGTTTGATTTTTGGCGTGGATAATGATGATACTTGGACTTATATTTGATTTCGCGTTTTTAAATTATTATTCGGTCTATGTTTAATGGTGTATACGAACTGTGGGAGAGGTTCATCGGATGAAATTCCAATTATTTTATTTAAATGGACCGTTTTATAAAACTAGAACTTTTGACACTTTTCAAATATATCAAAGAATTTCCCATCTTTGTGAAATTCTCCTTCTGCCATTAGTCCGAATTTTGAGTCGTGACAGTATACACAGCTCTTTCTCACAGAGCTCATAAAAAAATTGGAATTACGAAAATATCCTTGTTTGATAAATAATTTTCTAAATTTACTAAAATTAACCTAAAGAAAAAACTGAAAAAACTTGGATATAAATGGGAAAAAGGATATAAATGATGAGTGGAATTTTGAAAAAGATCCTACAATGAGCTGCTTATCCATACTTTTAGTAGAACTACCATAGATTTGGCAGGCCATGGAATCTTGTGGGCTACCTGAATCTTTCTTTTAGACTATATGACATTTTCTAGCTACCAGTTTATAAATATCCAACAAAATTACTATATTCTCATACATAAATAATTTTATGACAACATAGACTCACACATGTATAGATGAGTACTAATTTTATCAATATCAAAATTGAATACTTAATAAGAATTTCTTTTTTGACATAATTTGAACCAATTATATATATATATATATATATATATATATGGATACCAATTGATAGGTAATTTCTATTTTGACATAATTTGAACCAATTATATATATATGGATACCAATTGATAGGTATTTTTTTATGAGCAATGCTATAGGTACCAATAATGTTCGCGCCACAAAAACGTGTTAATTTATCATTAGGTGGTTCTAATTAATAAATTAGGTCCCATATGGACCTCATTTAGAATCTAATTATAATTAGTCAGTCGTAGACTGACACAGTTAGCATTAGTCTTTTTTTACTTATCTATAGTTGGTTATTGTTCTACTCAATTAAAATTCATATATTTTAATGATATAGAGAGAGAAAAATATTAAATAATAAAAATTTATTTTTTTTATTATTATTTTTAATTCCTCAAATTATAATAGATAATAATCGAACAATGAAAAATAAAATAAAAATAAATAGGCAAAGAAAAATAGTGAAAAATAAAATAAAAATAAATAGGTAAAGAAAAATAAATCTATTGGACTGAAACCTAAAAATAAAATACAAATAAATAGGTAGGATTGAGAAGTTATATATATTTAGGAATTCTAATATTTGCTACCTAACATGTCTAATGGATGTTAAAAAAAAAAAAAGCCGGCTAGACAAATAAACTTCGGAATTATATGTATGTATAATGTGAAAACAAAGATTTAGTCTTTTCAAGTCGTTCTTAATAATGAATTAGTAAAAAATAATAATAATAATAATAATCCAAAGAATGATTCTTAACAACCCACCCAGCTAACGGCCCCAACCCCACCCGTTCCTTTTTTCCATTCGGTAAATTTGGGAAAGCGAAAAGTTCCCCAAAAAGAAAGAAAAAGGAAATATAAAACAAAAACACAAAAGTGACATTTTGGTCCCATTCGTAGATTTTGAACATTTTTCCATCGATCGATGCTTTCATGAGATCAATAAATAGACTACTGCCCAGTGTCTTATAGGAACTTTACAAATTTCTAAAAGTTTTGCTTTAAGATACATTCGAGGAATTGAAGTAAAGTTAAAAGGGATTATACTTTTTAATTTTTATCACTAAAATCGTATTATATTGGACAGAAAGTGTTGATCTGCCTTTCTACTTTTATTGGGCCCATATTTTCTTTTGCGGAAAAATATTAGTTGGCATGACTTTTTCAAAACAATATTTGTAATTTATGTTAAAATATCGTCTATCGAATTTGTACACATGGATAAGGGTAAAAGAGTCAAAAGAAAAATCATGTTTGATATGGGTCGTTACGTTGATAAATCACCTTTCAATATTTCTCCTTACCAAACGAAGATTCAAAGCAAGAGTTCGTAGTCAAGCTCATTGAGCACATACAACAAAACAAGATTATAAGGCACCGGTCAACGCTAGAAGACCAGATTTTTTAGATTGATTAAGATATTTCTTATATTAAATAATTTATTCTTGATTTGTATTCGGTGGACACAACTAGACACCACTAAAAAGTTGTGGTCTAAATTAGTTTATTTTTACTTGGTTATTTAATTCTTTAATAAAGTAGATAAATCAACAAATTTTAATTGATAAATATTTAAAATGAGTCTTTCATTTTCGAATATATGGAGGAAAGCAAACCGAGACTTATAATATTTTTTTTTAAAAGAATACTTTTTTTTTGACATTGAACAAAGACTTATAATTGGTTTTTTATTTTATATATAAAGAATAACACGATGGCGATAAGCCGAAAACGCAGTCAATGCGTTTACACGTTGAACGTGAAACTAAATTCTACTAACTGTGCTTCTTTAAAAACAAAAAATAAAAAAAATCTACTAATTTTGTTCTGAGTTTTATTCTGCTTCGATCGATTATATCAATATTTAGTTAGAATAACGAGTCAAATAATGAGACCTTATTCATAGAAAAAAAAAATTGAAAACACAACTTATTAACTTAGCTGACTAGGTTACTTGCTCGACTGATCATGTGACGTGTTAATCAAACAGCAGGTTTGAAATTAGTTGGGAACTTCTAGAATCGGTTGATGACTTTTGCGGGTCCGTACTGTAAAATATTCAGGACATTAATTACTGATAATTTATTAGTCTACAATCTATATATATATATATATATATAGATCTATTTTGGACGTGGTGGATTTATTGCCAGCCTTCTAAAGCCACTCCTCTTCTTTTTTTTTTTCTTTTTTTTTTTTTTCTAATTTTCTAATCTCCCATCATCTTTTCAAAAATTAGAATATCAGTTGAAATATAAATTTATGGCTTTTCAATAGAAAAAACTCCATAATTTGAAATAAATTGGTAAAATTAATACTGAACTTAATTTTTTAAAGTAAAACCCCCTAATATTAGTTATGTTAGGTAAGAAATGTGCTTCTACTTTTTTTATACAATTAAGTTTCTATTATTTTATTTGTAGTTTTAAGGTTTTCAATCTTATATTTTTATTTTAAGTTAATCTCTTTTAATATTTTCTTTCAAAATTGCCATTATTAGCACTTGCCTAAAACATATTCATCTTAGCATTAGTAAAATTGAAAACAAAAAGAAATTATTATTTAATAAAAAGAATTGTGTTATCGTTTTCGTTTAATACAGAGCTAAGAAATTAAAAAAAAAATTATATGATCTTAATATAGATTTACTTTGGTTTAAGTATTTATATATATAAAAGAGAAATATATAAATATTTAAACTAAAATAGATCCATATTAGAATAATATAAAATTTATATAATATATATTCCATAAAATTGGAACATCAAAACATAAAATTGAGAATGTATGTACCAGAAAATTGACAGTATATTTATATATCACTCTTCTAAATATATGAATATTTGAATTAAAGTAGATCGATATTGAAACTATATAAAATTTTCTGATTTCTCACCCACGTTTTGAACATAAATAATAGCTCAACTTTTTTTTCACAAAATAATAATTTCTCTTTATTTGTAATTTTTACCTCTACTGAGATAAGTACATTTTGGACAATTGCTTATTAACAATAGTATTGGCTAGAAAATATTAAAAAGGATTAATATGAAAGAAAAACCTAAGAGTGATGACCTAAAGGCCATAAATATAGGAATTAGGATTTAACTAAAAAAAAAACAAATAAATTTACATTTCTTTTCTAACAAAACTAATATTATGGGATATTAGGAGATTTTGCTCTAAAATGTTGAGTTTAATTTATATTTCTTTTCTAACAAAACTAATATTATGGGACATTAAGAGATTTTGCTCTAAAATATTGAATTAATTAATTTTGAGGTTAATTTCATTAATTTTTTTCGAGTTTAGGTAATTTTTGTATTAAAAAGCTTAAATTTAATCATAATTTTTTTATCCATTGATATATTACTAAATTAATAATAACTTAATGTAATTTAATTTATCTTTACTCTTCCCACTCTCTCGACCTAACCCTTCTCATTCCCAAATCCATCCCTTTCCATCTTTGTCTTCTACCATAGCCATAAACACCCTCCTCTCATTTTTACTTTTTCTTCCCCCTTTGTTTGTATCACCATTTTTGGATCATACAGATCACAAGCCATTCTTCTTTCTTACAAAAAATTGATGAGTTCTTTTTCGTAGCAAATATTAAGGGACTATACCCTTGAAAATCACGTTAAGTTTTGTTGGTAGATATATAATATATATAACTATCAGACAAAACAATACCTAGAGATAATTATAAAAAAAATATTTATTAGATTAGTATCCTATATATATAGATATATTTATTTATATTTACAGCCGAAATTCGGGTCAATTTTAGGTCTATTGAACGCATAAGAGGAAATTCAGGTCTTCTTTTGATTGCATTGATCCTCATCTTTATAACTGCTTGATATTCAACGTTATAGATGAGAATCAGGAAAATAGAGAATGAATAATTGGAAGAAAAAAGAAAAAGAACTAGGAAGACGGGTGAGATTTGTTAATAGGTACTGTAAAGGTGAGAAAAGTAATGACAAAATTAAATTGAATTCAAAGTTAATTTTGGAATAATTAGGATTGTAGTAAATTTTAATTAAATTTTAAATTTTAATAAAATGTTAATTTTAAATTAGGTGGAAAATAATAGATAAAGAAAGGTGACAACAGAGCTACTCTTTTGGATAACTTTACTTCTCGTTTTATACATATATTAAAGGAGTAAAAGTAAAAATAATAGCTTTCACTTATATTTCATTTAGGATGTAAATAGACAAAATTATGGTAAATACGAAAATAAGAAAGTTTCACTGAAATATGCCGATCTAACTTTGTTTCAAGTCATCGAAGAAATATATGTTTTCCCTTCCAAAAAAAAGAAAACGAAATATATGTTAATCTTTGGTTTTATGTTTCGACATTATGTTAGTTAATATATTGGGTATAAAACAGATATCGTTAAAAATTAAGTTTTAAAAATTAAGTTTTAAAACAGACACCTTATTTAGGGATGGCAACTGGCCAAGTTTAGGCGGGAAAAAAATAAATCCATACCTGCCTTATTTACCTGTTTAAGTTAGCGAGGTGGGTTCGGGTATTACCCACATGGGTAGACGGATTCCCACAGATACTTATACCTGGTAAAAAATTTTAAAAAAAATTATTTGAATAAATTGAAAAATAAAAAGAAATATGAATTTAAAGAGAAAAAAAAATCTAATGATCATATCATACACGAAAATTAGTAATATTTCAATAATACAATCTAATATTTATATATACATATTTATTTATATGTATTTTATATAAATTATATATACCTAATATATGTTTTTATTTTTTCGATATATATAAATAATCAAGGCGGGTACGTGGGGCGGGTACAAATATACCTAGATTGGGTTTTTCACTTAGTACCCATACTCACCTTGTTTACCTGAATAATCGCGTATTACCTGCCCCATTAGGGTTAGGTACCTATGACTAAACGAGTTGGTGGGTATAATTACCATCCCTAATCTTATCTCTACATTCTCTTTTAAATACTTTAGAGGAGATAGTATCACTTTTATATTTTATATTTTGGTACTTGTTCAATTTATATTTTGTGTTTTGATTATTATTAATATTAACTCTTAGATTTAAAATCTGTTATAAATTTATGTCCGGATACCAATTTAGAGTAATTACGCTTAAAAAAATAAAAATAAAATGTATAAAAAAAGATCTGAGAATAAGTTTATTAAATCATCTTAATAAATTAACTACTCTAAATTAGTGTCAAGGTATAAATTTATAACAAATTTAATATTAATAATAACCAAAATACATAGTATAATTTGAATAAAGTGTCAAAATACAAGATATAAAAATGATAATATCTCTACTTTAGAGTATTTTAGTAAAAGAGTCTTTTTTTTTTAAGAAAAAAAAATTGTAACAACTTTTTTTTTCTAAAATTAGTCTTAAAATAAAAAGACTAACCACTATTATTACAGCCTAATTACCTCAAATATTTCTTCCACACAATCAACTTTTGGGCTTAGGAAGTCAAAGCTAACTTCTATAAGCCATACCAATCACAAACCGTTATGGTTTGGAAGCGAACGAAATCTTTTTTCCAAAATAATCTTTTTTTATTAGATATCTTTTAGACTATTTATCAGAATGACTTCTTGAGGACAAGTGACTATTATTATCATTGTTTTGTTAGACATATAACATCATATGTAACTGTTAGTTCAAGCAATCATGATAAAATTACTAGTTCTAAAAAAATTATTTTGAAAAATAATCCCAAAAGAATTAGTTGACAAAAATCCTATTCCGTCTTGTTATAGTCATCTTGTTTTGTGTTGCTCTAAGGTGACTTTAGTCAAATCACTCGTAGTATTATTTTTAAAAATTCTTTTAAAGTTTGGATAATAAGATCTTCTAATAAGATCTTCACACCTATTATAATCACTAAATCTTAATGGTAAATCTTTTATAGTAATTAACCACGCTAGAGACTCCCTAGCTATTAAAGGAACATAGTTTTAAAAACTTACCAAACCATCCTTGTTGAATTGAAGTGGTGATTGAGTGGGCTCATTGTCTCTTTTGTATTTTTTGATATATGCATCACTATGTCTATTCGAATGAGCGGTCTTACTAGATAGTTTAGTAGTTAATAATTTCTTACAATATTTATATTTCGCCATTTTTGTCTTCTTACCATCGACCTCATCTTTGAATTTCGGATCGAAATATCTCGCCATTTTTGTCTTCTTACTATCAACCTTATCTTTGAATTTCGCATCGAAATGGTCCCACACATTGGAAGTTGTTCTTACACGTTTGAAGGTCGTGCTTGCACTCGGTGAACAATTATATTGAAATTGTGAACAACTTCCACTAGCATTTCGATTAATTTTGCATTTTGGGGACTTGGTCACCATTTTCAGCTATGCGAATTTAGTCGTCATCCATTTTTAAATTTATAGGACATATCCATATCCTATCTATATTAAAAATATGGATATTAAAATTATACACAACTACAAATTAATTGAAATTAAAAATATAACGTTCTAATAAATTTTCTACTAACTTAATTGTAAACAACTATAAATTACAAATTAATTAAAATTAAAATATAATATTCTAATAAACTTTCTACTAACTTAATTGTAAACAACTATAAATTACAAATTAATTGAAATTTAAAATATATAATAAACTTTCTACTAACTTAATTGTAAACTACTATAAATTAAAAATAAATTGAAATTAAAAATATAACATTCTAATAAACTTTCTACAAACTACAAACTAATGAACTACTATCTTAATTATAAACAATTACAATTTAATTAAAATCAAAAACAAAATATTGTAGAACTACTAACTAGTAACTACAAATTACTAACTATTGTACTAGTAATAAGTAATAATAGTAAATAACTAAATATACTTCAAATTAAAGAAATTAAAAAATAAATGTGATAAATAAATTGAATCGTAACTTGAATTAAGCTTTATGAGTTGTGAAGAGTTTGAAAACTATAAAATATAATTAGTAATATTTAATAAATAGTAATTAGATAAGAGGGAAAAAGATAAAATTGAGAATATAATTAAAGATTTAGCGAGCAAGAATAGGAGAATAAGACTATATATGAAAACTGTAAGTATGAAAAAAGAGTAGAGAGCATAAAATATTTATAGTATAAGAAAATATTTTTTAAAAAAAATATAGTTTNGGAAAAGCTAAGTAAAAAGAGGAACAGAATTTTAAAAAACAAACATAACAAAAAGGGGTAGGGTTGTGAATCCTAAGCCCAATCCGACCCTGATCTTATGGCTAGGTGCAACCAGGGTCTTAAAACTAGCAAGTCGAGTCGGACCGACTTACCGGCCACTCTATTGGGCCATGGGCTGGCCTGTATGGCCCGGCTCGAGTTGCCAGGCCTACTCGTTTGTGTTTGAGGTTTTGTAGGTGATGAGCTTAGGCCTTGATTGGTTGTTATTTTTGTCATTTTTTTTTATTATTTATTGTGTTTAATTAATTTGTTTATGGACGCAACTTTTTAATATTTGTTGTTAAATGGATACAAAAATTGCCTTAAAGAGGTACACAATATGGAAATAAATTGCATGTGTTATCATTTTTTTTGATTGCTTTATGCGTCGATTTAATTTAGCATTTTTTTCTTTAAAAAAAAAAGGGGAATGATAAATTTATTTTTGAATCCTACAAAAGGTTTGATAATAAAAGGCAGTTGCACAATAACTATCATTGAACCCTACGGTTGGATAATAAAAGACAATTGCACAATAACTTAAAAAGTAATTACATCTTAGCTTTAAAGAACCACCACTATTGTTAGTAAAAAAAAACACCATCACTATTGGAAAACTACATATAAATGCTATAAAAATGAAAAAGATGATAACAAAATAATACATTAGATTTTTGTAAAATGCTCAACTTATTTTATAGGTTTTCATAAATTAGAATAAATTTCTTAATTTCTACTCTAAATTTTTTTTAATTGAAAAAAAGAAAAAAACGGATTCATAAATCTGTTTGAGTTGAGTTTGTAACTAAACGGTTACATATCTTTTTGTTTTACCTTCAGTTTGTGAATTTTTTTTCCTCTTTATTTTCAGTATAAACTGAATGATAAATATTAAAGAAGATATAATTAGCATAAAAATCTAATTTGCGATTCTAATAAAAATGTACTGGTGAACTTGTCAAGCAAAATTGCTAGAATTCTCTTTCAATATGGGGTATAGTAGCCATTGCATTGATTCTATCATTCAAGCCAAAGACATGGCAACTCAAGATAGTAGAAGACTTGTTTTTATCTGAACATTGTGATCCAGGATGACCGAAATCTGAAAGGAAAACAATGATGCATATTTAGGGAATATGAAAATCAACTGAGCTGAATGTATGACAAATCAAATATTACATCATTTAACATTAAAAAGATAGAAGCTTTAACACTATATTCATAATACTAATGTGTTTGATTTTCTTTTGTTTTCTTTTCTTTTTGCATATAATAATACAAATGAGTAACTTTTAAAAATCTATAAGTGATAAGTTGAAAGTACATATTTGTACAAGCAAAACGTCATAACTTGTCCATAGTAGCTAGGTACGTCTTAAACGGAGATGGTTATTTTATTATTACTGCTATATATGAGAGAAAAACTTGTAGATCGAAATTAAAAAGCTCATTTTAGAAGAATAAAAATATATTTGAGTACGCTCATATTAAAATTTTTGCAAAATCAAAAAGAATGTTACGAACAACTGTCCAAATTCGCGACTCTGTTTATATGGGATTGGAAAACTTGTTGGTACTTAATAGAATTATGCTGAATTAATGTGAACCCAAACTATTATTATCCAAATATAAAATAATTTTTCTTTTAATGATTATTTGGCACTAAAACTTGAAATCTTGCTATTTGAGTTCACATCATATAAAACTTGTTTGTAGATACAAGACGACATTGCAATGACAATATTTCTCCTTTAGGACAATAATTAAGAACATATAAAAAATGAAACCAAGTGTAGAAACGTGCACATGCCTTTCCTCACTAGTCATACAACAAACAGTTACAAAAGAAAATTGTTTTAAAGGTTTTTGACATGCCTGGCCTTTATATTATGGTAAAATGGTCCATGAGTTAATTTTTGTTTGGTAATTAAGTTCTTTAAGTTTTAAAAATTTTAATAATTAAGTCTTTTTCATAAATAATTAAAAATATTGGATAAAATTGAGTGTTTTTAGGTCACATACAAGATTTTTAAAGGTCAAAATAAATATTTTACTAGCGATAGTTGGAATTGGAAGGAACATGACTAAAAATTAATTACAATTCACAATATAATATAAAAAAATTTTAAAAGAAGAAAATTTAAAAAATTTAAAATTTCTTTATATATCCCTTTCAAACTAAATAGTATTAGTGAAATGCTAATTCTTTTGTTTAAACATGTTTAATTTCATGAAAATTTTAACATTAACAAATAAAAAAGACTTAATTGCTAAAGTTTTTAAAACTTAAAGATCTAATTGCAAAACAAAAAAATAACTCATAGATTATTTTACCAATTTGCGAATAATATAAAGGCCAAACATACCAAAGTCCATTATTTTAACGTAGAATATATAACATATGATTTGCTACTATAATTTCAGGAATTGAATATTAACGTGTCAACCATAAAAAAAAAAAGGATCTTTCACATTAATTATTATTTATAATAAACAGCCTCCTAAATTATATACACAAAGCTGTCTTTTTTTTTTTTATTAATTTAGAATTAGGAGGTGGGGAATTTGAACCTTTATTTACAACTGCAAAAAATATTCAAGTACAAATAACATTTTTTATTTAATCCGATACTATTAAAACATAACCTAAAAGTACATGCTGAATTTAACATCATGATATATTGTCACAATGCCAAATTAGCATTAGGATACTCTTTTGCATTAGAGGTAGTCTAAAGCTACAGTTTTATTAATTATAATCTTTTTTTTTCTTATTAAATTTAAATATCTTCGATAGGCTTGGAAATCATATTTGAATTAAAGTTGGTTTGAAAGTCAACTTAAACCCAACTTTTAGTTCCGTGAGAAAAAAAAAAAAGGAAAAGAAAACTACGAGTTATGAACTCCTTGTTACAGGATCAAAATGAGGGCTTTAGGCTTTTGTAAGACTGGAGTTCTGTTTTACATATGGCTTTTTCATTGTGAAGCAAATTTCATTCACTAAGGCATGACCATGTGACGTTTAACGACAAAACAAGATAATCTAATAATGTGTAGATCGAGAATCTTACAAATTGTCTTTAATTTTTATCCTCCTAATGTTAGCTTTTTGTTATTAAGGGCTCACATATATTTAATATGTCTTGTACATGGGCTAACATCTATGCAGGAGACCAACACTTTAAGGTCATATTTAGGTGGGGTAACGAAAAAGAATGTAATGGAAATAATTTTAAATTGATCTAACTCTATAGTTAGGTTAGAAAATCTAAATATGAAAAGTTTTTTTAGGGTGGAATGGAACACTATTTAATTAAACCACTTAATTAATAAAAAATAATTAATAAAATAAAATAATAAAATAATACTAAATGTAAATAATTTTAAAAAATAATAATTTCATTAATGAAAAATAATTAATAAAATAATTTAATGAAATAACATAATAAAATAAAATAACGCTAAATATAAAATAATTTAATAAAATAATATTTTAATTAAGAAAAAATAATTTCATAAAATAAAATAATTATAAATGTTAAATAATATAATAAAATAATAATTTCATTAATAAAAATCATTAATAAAATAATTTAAATAAAATAAAATAATGCTATATGTAAAATAATTTTATAAAATAATAATTTAATTAATTAAATAATTAAATTAAATAATAAAATAATGCTAAATGTAAAATAATTTAATAAAATAATTTTAATTAATAAGATAATTTTAAAAAGTAAGATAAAATAAAATAATCTAAATGAAAAAAATTTAATTAAAAAAATAATTTAATGCTATATATAAAATAATTTAATAAAATAGTAATTTAAGTAATATAAACTAATTAATAAAATAATTTCATAAAATAAAATAATTCTAAATGTAAAATAATTGAATTAATTAAAATAATTTAAGTAATATAAATAATTTTATTAAATAATTTTACATTTAGCATTATTTTATTATTTCGTGAAATTATTTAATTAATTAAATTATTATTTTATTAAATAATTTTGCATATAGCATTATTTTATTTTATTTAAATTATTTTATTAATGATTTTTATTAATTAAATTATTATTTTATTAAATTATTTAACATTTATCATTATTAATTAATTATCATTTGTCATTATCAATTATTATCATTATTAATAATTTATCATTTATTCAAATTATTTCAAATTTAGCATTATTTTATTTTATTAAATTATTTTATATTACTTAAATTATTATTTTAAATTAATTAAATATTTTAATGAAATAATTGAATGCTAAATGTAATTTAAAATAATTAAAATGAAGAGTATTTTTATCATTATATAACTAATTCAATTTCTTTTCACAGTTAACCAAATATAAGAATGTTCATTCAGCTATTGATTCCACCATTCCAACCAAATAACTTAATTACATTATTATTCTTTTCTATTCCATTCTGACTACTATTACCATTACCATTATACCACTATAACCAAACGAACCCTAAGTGTTCTAATTAAAGAAAATATTGGACATATGAAATATTAATATTTATATTACTATTTAGGTTTTATAGCAAAATGACCGAATTTTAATCCCAATTTAAGTAAATATCTATTATCAAATATTATAATAAAATATTTGATATATATATTTATATACCAAGTATAAAATATTATATATCAAGCACAAAAAATTATATACTTAGTACAATTCATTATATTAACTGAAATTATTAGATAACTATATCTGTCACGTGTAAAAATATATATACTTAGATATTTAGCTATAAAATATAAAAACTGGATATCTACTTAATTAAATTTAAAATTTTGGTCATCTACCTAAATTTCTCCTAGTCTTTTGGGTATGAACAATTATGTGTAGAGGTCCAATATCACACAACTATGAGTGATGGGACTATAGTAGAAACTTGTTAAGAAAATAAAGTTTCAATCTTACTCATTCTTATTTTGAAGATAAAAAATATTTGATTTAGTACTAATGATTTAAATTGAATGTGTAGTGAAATGATTTTTAAAGTTCTAGTTCAAGTTAGTCAAGGAATCAAGCTTAAAAATAGATGCATATGAACCTATTAGAATCAAGCTTGAAGGTGGACAATCAAGATATAAGATCGTGTCTAGACAGAGTATATTTCATACTTAGTATTGTATTTTATTTACTTTATTGTACATACATTCTCTTTGTATTGGCTCATACTTTAAAAAAAAAAATTCAAATACTTTCAAAAGAATTTTCAAACTATTTTAAGTTAAAACGGTTATTTTATTTTAGAAGTTTGAAAATAAATATCATTTTTAATCTAGCAAAAATACCCTGGAAAAATTATTTTTTAATTTTAAAATTATTTAGAAAAAGAAAGTTTTAAAAACGACCAAAGTTTAGATCAAAGAAACTATTTACTTTCTTCGGCCTATTTTGGTTGACCAGGGTTGGTCGTCTAAAACAGTGGCAAAAAATGTCCGTTGGAGCTGAACTAGCATGCCAGATTCTAACGACTAGTTTTTTGGTCAACCAAAATTATTTCCAATTGATCAAAATTTTGGCAGCAAGTCTTCAATGGTTGAAAATGACTAGTTTTTGAAGATAGCTTTAAATAAAGCTAAGTTTGACAACTTAGAATAAGAGAATATGCACCTACATTGATACCCAATTAGTTTCTATGTGAAAAAGCTCTCATTTACTCAATTATAACTTTCAAATCATATTGAGCCAATCTTAGAGCATCTACTGTGCATTGTTCTCAATTCTTCTAAGCAAAAATTGTATTCATTACTTTATGAGGAGACTTCTTGTGTATTTTCACTCTTGATTATTGAAAAAATATTGAGTGTTAGGTGAGGTTGGTACCAGATTTATAAACAACTTGATTCATGTGAGGTTGCCACCGGAGTCTAAACAACATATGTATAGGTATGGTTGCCACCAGAGTCTAAACAACCCATAAGTTGGTGAGATTGACACCATTGTCTAAATAATCCGTGTACGTGAGGATTGACACCGAAGTCAAAACAATCTAAGGTTAGATATGATAGAGCCAGAGTCGAGACTATTGTGAAGGCGTGGATGAGCCTAAGAAGAATTCACTCTTTATAAAAAGGACAGTCAAGCCCGCAATCTTGATCCGATAGTATAAAGCTCAAAATAAGTTACCGAGGGCTGAGGGCATAGGCTAACTGTCGTGTTTATCGGATCTTGTAAAAACTTAGTTTGTATTTTCTCTATCCCTATTCTCCTTACTTTATTGTAAACTATTTGATTGTGTGATTGATATTTAGTGTGCTTGATTTAGCTGGTATTATCACTATACACTTGGTATTATTGTTTGTTTAGCTTTAAAGTTAAAAAAATAGTCTATAGTTTTATATAGTTTAAAATTTTCTTAAAAAATTTTAAAACCTAATTTACCTCCTATTGGGTTATCAATCTTAGCCTAACAAGTGGTATTAGAGCTTGGTGCTTAATTTTAGAGACGTGAAAACTGAGTTTGCATTTTTTTATCCGTACATTCTTTACCTTATTGCAAACTATTTGATTGTGTGATTGATATTTAGTGCAATTAATTTACTTGGTATTATCACTATATGCTTGGCATTATTTTTCGTTTAATATCAAAGTTAAAAATAGTGGTCTATAATTTTACATAGTTAAAAAGTCTCTTAAAAAGTTTTAAAACCCAATTCGCCTTTATTAGGTTGACAATCTTGAGCTAACAATTTGTATCAAAGCTTGGTGCTCAATTTTAGAGACTTAATCATCTTGAGATATATGTTAGCTATTATTAGCCCAAGATTAATAACTCAAGAGGGGAGGTAAATTGGGTTTTAGAAGGTTTTAAGAAACTTTTCAACTATTCAAAATATATAATCACTATTTTAAAACTTTTCAGCTAAATCAACAATAATGTTAAACATATAGCAATAATAGCAAGTATATTAAGCATACTAATTATCAAATACTCAATTAAATAGCTTGCAATAAAGTAAAGAGTGTAGGGATAGAGAAAGTGCAAACTCGGTTTTTACGAGGTTCGACAAACATGACGGTTGGCTTATGTCTCCGGCCTTCGGCAACTTACTTTGAGTTTTCCACTATCGGATCAAGATTATGGGCTTGACCGACCCTTTTACAAACGGAGTGAATTTTTCTTAGGCACACTCTAGTCTTTACAATAGTCTTGACTCCAGCTCTATCACGCCTAACCTCGGATTGTTTTCACTCTGGTGACAACCTCACCTCTACAGATTGTTTAGATAATGGTGCCAATCTCACCAACTCACGAGTTGTTTATGACTCAGGTGACAATCTCACCTAAATCAGATTGTTTGTGAATCTGGTGGCAATCTCACCTCACACTCAATAGTTTTTTAATAAACAAGAGTGAATACTCACTCAAAAATTCTCCTTACAAAGTAATTAATATAATTTTGGCTTAGGAGATTTAAGAATAATGCACAAATGATACTCTAGAAATGGCTCAAATAGATTTGAAAGTTATAGTAGAGTAAAAGAGAGCCTTTTACACTTAGAAACTGATTGGGTATCAATGTAGATTCACATTCTCTTATTCTAAGTCATCAAACTTAGCTCTATTTAAAGGCATCTTCAAAAACTAGCTGTTTTCGACCGTTGGTATCTTACTGCCAAAATTTTGGTCGACCAGAAATAATTTTGGTCGACTAAAAAACTAGCACTTGGAGTCTGATACGTCAGTTAAGCTCTAATGACCATTTTTGGCCTTTATTTTGGTCGACCAAGCCCGATCGACCAAAATTAGTCAGAAACCAAATTTTTTGTTTCTTTGAACTAATTTTTGGTCGTTCTTAAAACTTTCTTCAAATCATTTTTAACATTAAAAAATGTACTTTTGAGAATATTTGGGCTAGATTAGAAATGATATTTATTTTCAAACAATCAATGGATTTAAAGTTTAGCTAATTCTTTGAAGATTTGTTTGAAAAATCATTTGAAAGATTTTTAAGAATTTTTTTGAAAGTATGAGCCAATGCAAAGAGAATTTATATGCAATGAACTAAATTAAATACAAGACTAAGTATGAATATATCTTATCTAGATACAATCTTGTATCTTGATTATACATTTTCAAGCTTGATTCTAATATGTCCATATGCATCCATCTTCAAGCTTGATTCCTTGATTAACTTGAGGTAGAACTTTAATACCATTTCACTACACACTCAAGTTAAATCATTAGTACTAAATCAAATATTTGTTATCTTCAAAATAAGAGTGAGTAAGATTAAAACCTTAATTTCTCAACAATCTCTCCCTTTTTGATGATGACAAATATTGATTTATGAGATAAAAGAAAATATGCAATAAGGATATTAAAAAATATGAAATTTGACAAGTTTATCTTATTCCTTATCTTTTTTTAAGTTCCTTCTCAAAATATACTTGAGAAAGTTAAAGGGACTTGCTCTCCCTTTTTAACTCAATTAAGCATTATAAGCATATTGTGAGAAAATTAGAAATGTGTGCTAAACAAAGTACTCTCTCTTAAACTATGCACACTCATAAATGAAGCTTTTCTCTTCATATTCATAAATCAACATTATTCTCCCCTTTTTGACATCAGTAAAAAGATAAAGACAAATATCAAACTAGATATTACATAAAAACCAATTTATCTTTAAAATAAAATTCTCCCAATATGAATTCACTATACTACTTTCTCTATTTGAATTCATGATAAAGGTATATAAAAGAGTAATACTCAAACAATTTTCTCTCCATGTAAAAATAATATGACAAGTTAAGTAATAAGGAGATATGAAGGAAGCTAGGATTGAACAATCTTCAAAATAAGAATAATAATGTCAAATATAAGATTGAACAATAATGTGATGCCAAAGAATATGAGAAGTATAGCATATTATATGTAAAGAAGTTTTATCAAATAAAGATCAAGAAAGCTTTAAATATTTCACTTGTTGATAATATATTTCTCTAAGTATAATCATCACAAAGCATAGGAGAAATCCAAAGTTATTAAAGCATAATAGTGAAATAATTTCCTTTCCTTCATTTTCATCAAATTATAGAGAGCATAAAATTCATGAAAAAATGATAATGATGAATTTAACACAAGTAAATCATAAATATGCTCCCCTTCAATATATGAATCATGATCAAAATATCAATAGTCAAAGTAAGAAAAGATTAATCATATATGAGAGACATCAATTATGGATAGTAATTATTGAAAACAATTACCAATTATATTTGAAGAAATATAATAACCAAGTTTGATTCTAATTAAAACTATGCCAATAGATACCAATTATATTTTGAAAAACTATACCAAGTTGATACCAATTAAAGTAATTAATAAAAGATAAAATGACCAACTTGATACGAATTGAAATAATTTAAATCAAAAACACATTCTTTTTCTCCTTTTGATTTCATTAAAAAGTTGTGTAAATATGAATGGTAAGATTGATAACAATTAATAAATGTAAAGTAAAAACATGAATAAGCAACTAATAACAAGTATCCAATCCAAACATGATATGTTATCCAAATTTAAACAACCATAAGAAATAGATGTTCAGAAAAGATAAAATATAACAAAGCATGTTTTGAAAGCTAATGAGAATCTTATATGTGATATTCATAAAAAAAAATTGTTCTCATAAAAAAATCATGCATAAAAATGCAAAATGATAAAGTTATAAAGTGTAAACATTTAATTCAAGTAACGCATCATTTTGAGTTCAAATACATCACTAATATAGATAAAATAATTCAATTAATTATGCATGGTATTTGTCATGTAAAAACTATCAAGCACTTGCACAAATATAAGAGTTTAAGTATTATACATTGTGCAAGCAATTTGAATCATATATGAGCAATTTATAAATCAAATAAAATCATCCATACCATCCTTCCAAAAGCTCTTCATCTTCTTTGTGTTGAGGTTAGACTCAATCATCATCTTTAATTTCTCGGTAGGATCCAATCATTCAAGCATAATACCATACCTACAACAACATCATCTATGCTTTTCTCCTTGAAGAAGTCGTTAATTTCATCAAATGTCACATACATAGATATATCTACTACTTAGTTCTTTTGTTGAAAAACTCTCTTTATGCATAAGTAGTAATAAAGTAACTAGGAAAAGTTCCAATGTTGGATTTTGAATAAAAAATTTCATATTGCCTTTGATGTTTAAAAAAAAAGTATTTGTATCCAAAGACTCTAAAAATATCCAATATTGGACTTTTGATTATTTCAAAACTTATAATAGTATTTTATTCAAAATAAATTTAATCAACACACAGTTTAAAACATAACAAATAGTGTTAACGATTTTGGCCTAAAAGTATTTTAGTAAAACATTTGCATTCGACATAAACAAGGCCATTTTGAAACCAATAAAGAAAATCATATAAATCTTTTTGAAACATTATCAATTAACTCAAAAGCATAATATTTTTCAAAAAACAATTAACATAATTTCTAAAGTGACATACTTTACAAATCTTGTCATTTCAAAAAAAAAATTAAACTAGATAAGCCATGACAAGATTCCTTTACTAAAGTTTTGAAAATATAACCATACTAGCATGTCTAAATCTTAAATGCCAAAAGCAATAAACAATTTTTTTAATCAAAAGATATACTCTCATTTGTTCAAAATTTCAAATTGAATATTTGAAAGAATAAAACAATCTTCAAAAACCTAATCAAATGATTGACAAGAATTAAGCATAATATATTTTTAGCAAGACATTTTTAAATATAGGCAAAGAATCGTTACTGATATTACTTATGCTAATTATCTTGCTTTTTGTATTGTCTCTAAAAATAAAATATCCACCATTATTTCTTTGTAAAAGTTGAGAGCTTGGTAAAGTCATTGGTTTTGTTCTTGGAGCACCCACTTTCTTGCTTGTTCCAATAACAAAGAATCAAGTATGGATTTTCGGTACCCACATAACTTTGAGTCCTTGGGGGTTAGTCTTTGAACTCTTTGGTACCCAAGCTAGTTTTTTATCAAAATATGCATTTTTCTTTACAAAGCATGAAAAACTAGTATGTCCATCTTGATTGCAATAAGTGCAAGTGTGCTTTGTGTCACTTGTACTAGCTTTTACAAAATAGTTCTTGAGGTATTTTTGTTTGATAAAAGATTTGTACCCAATACCTCCTTTGTAAAAAACACATTTTTATCCACCAAGAATTAAATCAAAATTTTTCTTTCCATTGGTGAACTTGTGGACAATGTTGGTCAAGTAAAAAATCTTGTCATTTAAAGAAGCATTTTCTTTTGACAAAATATCACAAGTACTACAAGGCAATTTCACTTTCTTTCCTTTAGTAAACTCTTTAACTATTTTTGACAAACTAAGAATTTCCTTTTTGAGAACATTATTCTTGAAAATGAGTTTTTCATAATTTTTGTGTAAAATATTAAAATCACTCAACAAATTTTCATATAACAAATCACAATTACTATCACTAAACTCACTACTAGTATCACTAACATCATGAAATTTACTTTTAGGTTCAAGTGAGCTTACCTCATTTTCTATTGCCATGAAGCACATGTTGTCTTCTTGATCTCCTTCATTGCTTTCTTTCATCAAGATCTCATGTGTCATGAGCGAACCCATGAGTTCTTCTAAAGGATGTTTGATAAGATCTCTAGCTTCTTGAATTGCCACCACTTTGCTTAGATATGCTTTAGGAAGATTCCTAAGCACTTTATTCACCAAATCTATGTTAGAGAACGATTTTCCAAGTGCATTAAGAGAGTTAATAATAATAGTAAATCTAGTAAATATTTAAGCAATAGTCTCATTTTTATGCTTGAATAATTCATATTGGTATGTAAGAATATTGATTTTCGTCTCTTTCATAAAATTTGTACCTTAATACGACACTTCAAGCATATTCCACATTTCATGAGTATTTGTGGCTTTTTTAACATTATTAAATATATCTCTATCCATACCACAAATCAAAATATGTATAGCTCTACCATTTTTTGAAAATGTAATTTTATCATTTACATCATATTCATCAATTTCTTTATCAACAAATTTATCATCAAACTTTTTCTTAAAAACAAATGGACCTTTAGTAACAATGTGCCATAAATTAAAATCTAAAGATTGTAGATATGTAAGCATCCTATTTTTCTAATAATTAAAATTAGTTCCATTAAAAAATGGTGGTGTAGTAGTTAAATATCCCTCATATGAAAAGTTTTGAAAATTGTTTGGGTATATCATCTCAAGATGGTTATGTCTTTAAAAATTGAACACCAAGCTTTGATACCAATTGTTAGTTATTATTAGCCCAAGATTGACAACCTAAGAGGGGAATGAATTGGGTTTTAAAAAGTTTTAAGAAACTTTTCAACTATTCAAAATATATAATCACTATTTTAAAACTTTTTAGCTAAATCAATAATAATGCCAAACATATAGCAATAATAGCAAGTATATTAAGCACACTAAATATCAAACACTCAATTAAATAGCTTGCAATAAAGTAAAGAGTGTAGGGATAGAGAAAGTGCAAACTCGGTTTTTACGAGATTCGACAAATATGACGGTTGGCCTACGTCCCCGGCCCTCGGTAACTTGCTTTGAGCTTTTCACTATCGGATCAAGATTATGAGCTTGACCGACCCTTTTATAAACAAAGTGAATTCTTCTTAGGCATACCCTAGCCTTTACAATAGTCTTGACTCTAACTCTATCATGCCTAACCTCAGATTGTTTTGACTCCGGTGATAACCTCACCTATACAGATTGTTTAGACAATGGTACTAATCTCACCAACTCACGGGTTCTTTATGACTCCAGTAGCAACCTCACCTAAATCGGATTGTTTATGAATCTGGTAGCAACCTCACCTCACACTCAATGGTTTTTTAATAAAAAAGAGTGAACACTCACTCACAAATTCTCCTTATAAAGTAATTAATACAATTTTGGCTTAGAAAATTTAAGAACAATGCACAAATAATACTCTAGGAATGGTTCAAATAGATTTGAAAATTAAAGTAGAGTAAAAGAGAGCTTTTTGCACTTAGAAACTGATTAGGTATCAATATAGGTTCATATTCTATTATTTTTAGTCATCAAACTTAGCTCTATTTAAAGGCATCTTAAAAAACTAGCCGTTTTCGACCGTTGGTATCTTGCTGCCAAAATTTAGTCGACCAGAAATAATTTTGGTCGACCAAAAAACTAGCCGTTGGAGTCCGATATGCTAGTTAAGCTCTAATGGCCAATTTTGTCCTTTATTTTGGTTGACCAAGCCCGATCGACCAAAATTAGTCAGAAACCAAATTTTTTGTTTCTTTGAACTAATTTTTGGTCGTTCTTAAAACTTTCTTCAAATCATTTTTAACATTAAAAAATATACTTTTGAGAATATTTGGGCTAGATTAGAAATGATATTTATTTTCAAACAATCAATAGATTTAAAGTTTAGTTAATTCTTTGAAGATTTGTTTGAAAAATTATTTGAAAGATTTTTAAGAATTCTTTTGAAAGTATAAGCCAATGCAAAGAGAATTTGTGCGCAATGAACTAAATCAAATACAAGACTAAGTACGAATATACCCTATCTAGACACGATCTTGTATCTTGATTATACATCTTCAAGCTTGATTCTAATATGTCCATATGCATCCATCTTCAAGCTTGATTCCTTGATTAACTTGAGGTAGAACTTTAATATCATTTCACTACACACTCAAGTTAAATCATTAGTACTAAATTAAATGTTTATTATTTTCAAAATAAGAGTGAGTAAGATTGAAACCTTAATTTCTCAACAATATATACCTAAATAATTTTCAAAATCTTTCGAATGAGTGGTTTTAACTAGACCACCACTTTCCAATGGTATTGACTACAATAATTGGAAAATAAAAATGCTTAAATTTTTTAAATTTATGGGTGATGATTTATTGAATATTGTTGTTCAAGTTCCATAGATTCCTTGAAAAATAATTAATGATAAACTTGTTGAAAAAGAATTGGATGAATACAATGATTTTGACAAAATTATATTTTCTAGAAGTAGATGTGCTTTGAATTATTTATTATGGAGTATATATGTAAATATATATAATAGTGTATAAAGGGCTACTAGTACACATAAAATATAGAAAATGCTTGAAAACTCATATGAAAATATAAGTCAAACTAAATAAAATAAAAGTAGTATGCTTATGCATGATTATGAGTTATTTGAAATAAAAAGTGATGAATCTATTACTCAAATATTTATTAGACTTACTGACATCACTAATGATTTTTATGCTCATAGGAAAACTTATAGCAGTACCAAAATGGTAACAAAGATGCTAAAAATTTTAACAAAGACATATTAAAAGGAGGTGGTTGATATCCAAGAAGAGAAAGACGTCACTAATGTTCCTTTAGAAGAACTTATCGAATTTCTCATTTTTCTTGAGATCATGATGATTAAGAACAAAAACCAAGATAAGGAAGAAGAAAATGAAACGAAGGCCATATGGATTGATAATGGCAACGATCATTTAATGAAGAAATTCAAGAGGCGATTGGCAATATGTACCTCGTGGCAATTGAAGATGAGATAAAATCTCTTGAACTCAATGATGACTTATTTACTGATTTTGATAATAATGATGATTTAATTTAGTAGTGAGTCAAAATATGTGTGTAATATTGTAACCAAAATAGACATATAAACTTTTTATGCTCCATCAAGAAAAATATATTTTTTGGTGTCAAAACAAAAATGGGTACTAAAGAATTTAATGACTAACCCCTAAGAACCCAGAGTTATGTGGGTACTCAAAATCCATATTTGAATCTTTGTTGGAGGAACAAGCAAGAAAATGAGGGCTCTAAGAACAAAAATGATGACTTTACCATGTTCTCAACTTTCATAAAGAAAGAAATGTGGATATTTTATTTGGAGACAACATAACAAAAAGCAAGTTCATTGGCTTAAATGATATTGGTAACAATTATTTGTGTATTTTTGAAAATATCTTTCTAAAAATATTTTTTTGCATAATATGTGTCTATCGTTAGGATAAAATCTGACCAATTCAAATTTAGAGTAAGCAAAATGAGTACCAAAGGCTAATTTTGAAAATTTCATAATTTGATCAACCAAAATTATTTTGGTTAACCAAAACTGGGTGACACCATTTTACGGTGCTGTAGCGCTCTACACAAGGCACCAAAGTGCTCTAGGTTCTGGTTTCTTCTCTAGATTTGCTCACTTTTCAAATTTTGGTCGTCTAAAAGCAAAAGTGGTCGATCAATCTTGGTCATCACTTAGTCACTCATTTATTTTCCCACAAAAACCCAATATTAGTCATTTTAGAGTCTATATATGCAAATCTTTATTTTTAAACATCAATTTTGATTCAAAATATAATATTAATTAATATATTAATTGCTCATATGTGATTTAAATAGATTGCACAATGTATATTGCTTAAGCTCTTATTTTGTATAAATGCTTAATATCTATTCATGACATATCCCATATGCATTAATTGAATTTCTATTTAGGGATATATTTTATACATATATGAGAGTTGATTTAAATATCAAAAATGACATCTGACCTGAATTCAATATTTATATTTTATAACTTTGTTATTTTGAATATCTGTGCATGATTTTTCATCTTATGATATTTATGAGAATAAATTTTTGATGAATATCAAATATAAAGTTCTCATTAACTTTCAAGACATTGTTTTGTGCTTTATCTTTCCTGAACATCTATTGATTGTTTAATCTTGGACACTATGTCATATTTGGAATGGATACTTTGCATTTGTTAATTGGTATCAATCTTATCCTTCATATTTATGTAACTTTTTGATGATATCAAAATGGGGAGAAGAAAGCGCATTGATTAAAAACATTGGTAAATTTTTTCATAAATATTTGGTATTCTTAATTGATATCTCTCTTATATGACTAATCTTTGCTTAATTTGATTATTTATATTTTCATTCATATATTGAGGGGGAGTATACTTATGATTTGCTTGTGCTAAATTCGACATTATTATTTTCTATAAATTGTGATATACTCTTTATAGTTAAATGGAAATAAAAAAAGAGAAATTATTTCACTATTGTGCTTTAATGATTTAAATTTTTCCTATGCTTTGTGATGATTATACTTAGAGAAATATATTTCCAACAAGTGAAACATTAAAATTTAGAGCTTTTCTAATCTTGGTTAGATCTAACTTCTCTATTTTGAATATGCTATAATTATCATACTTATTATTAATAGAAAAAATTTTGCCAAAGAAAAATTAAGAAGAATATGCTCTTATTGTTATTCTTATTTTTGACGATGGTTCAATTCTAGATTCTTTCATATCTCCTAGTTGCATAATTTATCATGTCACTTTTCACATAGGAGAAAATTATTTGTGTATTATTCTTCCATATACTTTTGTCATGATTTCAAAGGATAAAAGAAATATCCTAAATTAATATGAGGAGAATCTTATTTCAAATAGAGAGATTGACTTTTATGAGATATCTAATTTGAAAATTATTCTTATCTTTTTAATGATGTCAAGTGGGGGAGAAGGATGATGATTTATGAATACGAGGAGAAAATGATTTATTTATGAGTATGTTTATTTTAAGGAGAAGAAATATTTTTAGCATACATTGATTTCATATTTTCTCATAATATGCTTGTGGCTTAAAATATTGTAAGGATTTAGATAAACATGTAAAATTTCATATTTTTTTAATCCTTATGGCATATATTCTTTTATCTTATAAATCAATGTTTGTCATTATCAAAAAGGGGATATTGTTAAGGAACTAAGATCTTACTCACTCTTATTTTGAAGAGAACAAACCTTTGATTCAATATTAATAATTTAACTTGAGTGTAATAAAATAGTTTTAAAGTTCTAGCTCAAGTTAGTCAAAGAATTAGGCTTTAAAATAGATGCATATGGACCTATTAGAATCACGCTTGAAGATGGACAATCAAGATATAAGACCATGTCTAGATAGGGTATATTTCATATTTAGTCTTATATTTAATTTAGCTCATTGTACATATATTCTCTTTATATTGGCTCATACTTTCAAAAGAATTTTCAAACTATCTTAAGTTAAAATAATTATTTTATTTAAGAAGTTTGAAATAAATAAGATTTTCAATCTAGCTAAAATATCCTCAAAAAGTTCATTTTAATATTAAAATTATTTAGAAAAAGGAAGTTTTAACAATTGCCAAAGTTTGGATCAAGGAAATCATTTATTGATTCCTGACCCATTTTAGTCAATCAAGATTGATCGATCAAAACAGTGATAAAAAATAACCGCTGAAGCTGATTTGGCGTGTCAGATTCCAATGGTTAGTTTTCTAATCGAGCAAAATTTTGGCAGTAAGTATGAAACAGTCGAAAACGACTAGTTTGTTGATAATAAATTCAAATAGAACTAAGTTTGACGATTTAGAATAAGAGAATATGAACCTAAATTGATACCCAATTTATTTCTAAGTGAAAAAGCTCTCATTTACTCAACTTTAACTTTTAAATCGTATTGAGCCAATCTTAAAGTATCCAATGTGCATTGTTCTCAAATTTTCTAAGCTAAAATTGTATTCATTACTTTGTGGGGAGACTTCTTGAGTGTTTTACTCTTGATTATTGAAAAATTATTAAGTGTTAGGTAAGGTTGGCATCAGATTTATAAACTACTCAATTTAGGTAAGGTTTCAACCGGAGTTTAAACAACTTGTGTATAGGTGTGATTGCAACTGGAGTCTAAATAATTCGAGTGTAAGTGAAGTTATCATCAAAGTCTAAACAATCCATGTAGATAAGGATTGACACTAGAGTCAAAACAATCTAAGGTTAGGTATGATAGAGTCGGAGTCAAGAATATTGTAAAGGCATAGATGAGCCTAAGAAGAATTCACTCTTTATAAAAAGGTCGATCAAGCATATAATCTTGATCCGATAGTGAAAAGCTCAAAGCAAGTTACCGAAGGATGGGACGTAGGCAAACTGTTATATTTGTCGAATTTCGTAAAAACTGATTTTATATTTTATCTATCACTATTCTCTTTACTTTATTGAATTCTATTGATTGTATGATTCATATTTAGTATACTTAATTTACTTTGTATTATCACTATATGCTTGGTATTATTGTTCATTTAGTTTCAAAGTTAAAAATAAAAATCTATAGTTTTACATAGTTGAAAAGATTCTTAAAAACATTTTAAAAATTAATTCACCCCCTATTGGGATGTCAATCTTAGGCTAACAAAACTGACATAATTAATAAAAGGGTAGTAGTTCCTAATATTCAGGGTGAGAAAGCTGGACAGCTTTCTTAACATTCTTCTCTTTCCCATCTAGAAAGAATTAGAGAAATTCACTACTCTGTAAACTTAGAAGACCAATTAACCCAAGGTTTGTTACATCATGTACTCCAGTACATTTTTTTAATCTATTCCTCTTGTTTCAATATGTTTGCTTAATGATTTATATGTATTCCTTGTGTAGTTCAATGATTTGTGATCTATATGATATTCATATTATGGTTGCTTAAATTATAAACCACTTTAAGAAATTGAGATTAATACTCTTAAAATTTATAAAACAAGTGATATCATAGCAGAACATATTAGCTTATTAGGTTAATATGTTGAAGTATGGTAATTGTTGAATATCTATCAGGAAGTTTATATAGGGTAGAAATTTTTGTTGTGAAAATTGCCATGAATCCATGAAAGTTTAGTTTATGTTTGGATTTGATAACATGATTATTGTTTCTTTGGATTATTTTTGTATTTGGGATCATTAGATAATGGATTTTAGGCAGGAAATAAGGTTAATAAGGTTATGGGCCGATTTGCCGAAATCCAAAAATCGCCGAAATTTTGAAACTTTTGGACCTAGCGTCGTGGTGCCAGAAACCCGTATTGGTTATAAGAAATAATAATTTTGAGGGTCGAGTTTCAGAGAGTCAATGTCGTAGTAGTTTGATGGCACTGTAATATGGAGAGATAGAGAGCTAAAACTGCGACGCCAATCTAAAAAAAGCCAAATTGTATTATTTTGCCATTTTTCTTCAATTTTCATATTTAATATTCCAATATAGATTGAGTTAAACTAATATATTACCAAAGTGGTCTCTGTTAGCTAATTTAACTGATTTGGAATATGTGAATAAAGAATCAGCTAAAAAGAAGATTGTTTTCGTAGCCAAATATAGGTAAAGACAGTAATAAATATGTGATAATTTAAGGATTGTCATGCATAAAATAGGTCGGTCCAAAGAAAGGCATATTTTTTGGCTAGTTTTGTTATTAATATTTATTTGTTATGATTGAGAGTACCATTTACAAGTTATTGTTTATGTTCAAAGACTAGGTAACAATATTGTGTTAGGTAGTTTGTGATGAGCCCACTGACATGTATACGTGATTTATTTATGATTATATCATGTATATATGAATTGTTTTTATTTTATTAATTGTGAACTTTATATTTGTTCTATATTCAGTTAATGCATCTTCGATATCTGCTAATGTGAACAACATTCTAGTACTTAATAATGCCGAATTCAAAAAATAGAAAGAACATATTATGATAGTGGTTGGCTGCATGGACTTAGACTATGCGATGAGGGTAGAGCGTCCTTTTACCTTAACCAATGAAAGTATCTCTGGCCAAAGGGTTGCTTTTGAAAAGTAGGAGCGTTCAAATTGCACGAGTCTAATAATTATAAAGCACTCCATTTTGGAGACCATCATCGAGAATTTTCTTAGCCAAATTGCACACTATTCTTAATAAGCTCATTTCTATGCGGTATAGAGGCAAAGGAAATATAAGAGAGTATATTATAGAGATATTAAATCTTGTGATAAGGATTAGGGCACTCGAGTTAGAGTTAGATTTGTTTGATGACATACTCGTCCACTTGGTCTTAATCTCTCTTTCTGCATGATTCAATATTTTCAAGATCACTAACAACACTCAAAAAAAAAAAATGCACCTTGAATTAGCTCATAGCTCAATATGTGCAAGAAAAAGATAGGTTAAAGTAAGAAAAGATAGAAAGTGCTTACTTAGCAGCAACTTTTCATGACAATGTATCCAATAAGAGGAAAAAGAACAATAAAGGAAAGGGGACTCCAGTCCACAGGACTTTAGGGCAAAGGGAACAAAAGAAATATGTTGTTGATTTTGCATGTTTCTTTTACAAGAAATTTGGCCATATGAAGAAAAATTGTCCTAAGTATGCTAAACAATGTGCTAAGAAAGGTATACTGCTTAACTTTATAAGTTAAGAAGTTAATTTATCAATAGTGCCTAATAACACTTGGTAGATAGATAATTGTGCAACTACTCACACTGGTGTCACAATACAGGGCTATCTAATGAGCTAATTGTTGGTTATAATTTACAAAAAATATGATAAAATTAAAGATGAGTGGAAGCATGAAAAATAAAAATTTTTCTGTATTATAGTTTTTCATAAGAATTTTTAAGATCTTTATTATGGTCTAAATACATATAATAGGGTTGTATCTCAACTAGTGAGTCTTCCTTCCTAAGTACCAAACTTAAAACTGCAGAGGTATATTGTAACCTCAATCTTAATCAACCTCCAAGTAAGAATCCAAGAACTCCAACGATGGCTCCAAGAATTTCTCTCTCTTACATTTCTTTTAGTTTACTATGATAGCTGCCAAAACTAATGTTTTTTCAGCAACTAAAATTACACCCACAAGGAGGGGTGGGATGAGCCTTTAATAGGGTCCTCCTTAGGGTGAAATTCGACTAGCCCCAAGGAATGGGCAAACTGAATTCTACTTCTCATTTGAGCAGTGTGGTTAAGCCCAAGAGTCCCACCACTCCATTTCAATCTGTTACCTCTTTTGTGTAATTGTCCAAAAAATAGTTTGGCCGCAATTTGACTAATGTCATGCAGTCCAAGATGTTGGTATAGGTTAGGGACCCAAATGAACTTATTTAATTCAAGCTTCAGTATACAAAGTCCCAATTCTAAATAAGTCTTATTACAAATGGGTTCACACTACTTGTTATGGACTTATTCTACTAAAGGTCTAGACTATACTATTGAATTAAATAAACATTACAAGATACTTTACAATTAGAATTATATCCATTAGATAATTAATATTTTCATGTGTATCCTCACATATGAATGTCAATAATTAGAGCTAGGTGAAATTACCATTTTACCCATCTAATTATATCTTTCAATTCCTTGATACAACATTATATCTAATAGATGACTAGACTTATAGAAAGTTTTTAATTAATAAAATAATAAATTTTATCAATTATTTGGATAAGATTTATATCATTCAAATTCCTATAGCTCCTCAAGTTGGTATTCATTTCTCTATACAATAGAGTTGTAGATTTCATATCTATAAGCATATGTTCCCAATATACATAATAATGCATTATCAAAATGTCGGAGTCTAAGTCATCAATATCTTGATCTATATCTTTTAAAATCTCAAATAATACAAGTTATAAACATAAGTTCATTACTTATTTCAATAATAAGAAAGATATGTATTAATTATTAAGTTTTATGGGAATACATTCTTGTTAATTGCGCTTATTACTAGAATATAGTTCACATGGTCCTTATTCAATGTTTTACATACCAAAATTTTTTGTATATGCTAATGCTAATACAGATTAAGACACACTATAAATATACAAAATCTTGCAATATGATCCAAGAGAATTGTCTAGCTTTTCTTATTAGTTGTGAACAATCTTATAGAGAAAATATGTTTTGACTTTAATACACAACTTTATTAAAATATTTATTTAATAAATAAATCGTAGAACTTTTTGATATTTACTATAATACCAATAATCAAAACATTATCACAAATACTTTGTAAGAAATATTATTTTATTAAATATCTAAAATATTCAATAAATATCTATAAATAATAAAAACTTTCTAGGCATAGTTCTAAAATCAACAACATGGATGACTTGGATATTTTGCTCACCCTCATTGAGCTTAGGTGGATCCTCAGTCAAGAACCTTGCAAGACCTAGAATGGCCAAGTAAAACAATATCTTTTGCTGCCACCTCTTGATATTTAGTCTCCCAAATTTCTCTAGTTTCTCATTATGGCTCACAAAAATCGTAACTGGTACAACTAGGTTAGGCACAACAGATACCTTAGTAGTAGACATAGCAAGCTATAGAGAACTAGTCATCTTCTTAGTATTGACAACATCAAAATTTTTATTTGCCATCTCTGAAATTAAACAATCAAAGATTATTTAATTCAGTACAATAAATAATTTTCAGGAAAAGTCGGAGAGTTCATAAATAGGTCCCATTCAAATCCTACTTTTTAGATAAAATTTTAAAGAAACTCCTAGGATAGACATGGAATGGTCATATATACTTCTTCTTCAAACCCTATCTCCTTAGATAGAATAGCAAATTTCATCCACAAGAATTCTACACCAAGAATGATATTACTAACAAAGCAGGATTGTAATATATATATATATATATATATATATATATATATATATATATATTCAAACAACTAGAATTATATATATAAATAAGAGTATAAAGAATTTAAAGGAAAATAAATTCTAATATCGAACGTAATAAAAATTTTATATAAAAAAAATATTCAGTTTTAAGATTATAGAATAGAATAATAATATAAAACATATTTATATAAAAAAAATATTCAGTTTTAAGATTATAGGATAGAATAATAATATTAAACATATATATATAAGGTTATACAAATATAACAAATATTTATAATAAACTTTAAAATAAAAAAAATTAAAGTTACCAAAACTTTGCTTCAACAACAAAAGTGATATAAAATTGGAATCATCCATGGAATCAATCCTGTAAAATAATAAAAAAGTTATCAATCGAAGCCTATGTATTATACAATTTTATTTAAAACTGATTCAACTCCTTTATTAGACTCTTTAAGTACTACAACGGTATTACTCTCCTAGGATACAATGACGATGAATAGCAAGACAAGTACTTGAATCTACTCATATGAATTGAAATGTTTCAAATTCCTATCAAACTTAGAAGTCTAGCTGCAAACTTTCTGATACTCGAAGAACTAAATCTAGAAACTAAGAACTCAAGAACTCGTGAAGAACTAGAGAGAACTAACGAAAATGAGAGGAATGATCAGATTTTTGAGGTGTTGAAATGAGAGGAAGATACCTACTGATATCAGTTCCAAGGGGGAACTAAGCAATTCCTGAAAGTAAAAACTTTTTTTTCGTTTAACAAAAAAAAGTTTGAAGCCATTAACATGACTATTAGTGGCTAAAAACTATTATTTAATAACATAATGCGAAACTGTTATTCAATTTATAAGTTGGAAAAACAAATAAAAAATATGCAAAACAAAGTCCATATGAGATGGGCTTGAGCAGACTAACATTCAAATCCTACTTTCTAGATAAAATTTTAAAGAAACTCCTAGGAAAGATGTGGAATGGTCATATATACTTCTTCTTCAAACCCTATCTCCTTAGATCGAACAACAAATTTCATCCACAAGAATTCCACACCAAGAATGATATTACTAACAAAGCAGNTATAATAAATTTTAAAACAAAAAAAATTAAAGTTACCAAAACTTTGCTTCAACGACAAAGGTGATATAAAATTAGAATCGTCCATGGAATCAATCCTATAAAATAATAAAAAAGATATCAATTGAGGCCTATGTATTATACAATTTTGTTTAAAACTGATTCAGCTCCTTTACTAGACTCTTTAAGTACTACAACGGTATTACTCTCCTAGGATACAATGATGATGAACAGCAAGACAAGTACTTGAATTCTACTCATATAAACTCAAATGTTTCAAATTCCTATCACACTTAGAAGTCTAGCTGCAAACTTCCTGATATTCGAAGAACTAAATCTAGAAACTAAGAACTCAAGAACTCGTGAAGAACTAGAGAGAAGTACTAACGAAAATGAGAGGAAGGATCATATTTTTGAGGTGTTGAAATGAGAGGAAGATACCTACTTATATCGGTTCCAAGGGGAAACTAAACAATTCTTGAAAGTAAAAACTTTTTTTTCGTTTAAAAAAAAATATTTGAAGCCATTAACATGACTATTAGTGGCTAAAAACTATTATTTAATGACATAATGTGAAAATTGAAACTGTTATTCAATTTATAAGTTGGAAAAACAAATAAAAAATATGCAAAACAAAGTCCATATGAGATGGGCTTGGTCAGGCTAAGCGTACGCAGGACGTGCACATACATAAGCCCAAGCTCATGGGCTCTCGTCGAGGACTAGGATTTGCATCCATTCTCCACTTGCGCGTGTTAGAAAGCCTTTATGCCATATAAAATCCTCGAACTAAGATTCTGGCAAACGCATTTAAAGACCTCTTTGTCGTTGTATTTTTTCAATGTGGCCCAAGCGCAAGTGGAGAATGGCTGCAATTTGAAGCTCAATTTCTTATTCACCTAGTTCTATTTTTTCTTTTTTTTTGAAAATGAAGTTTAACTAATGATTTTTACTTATTATAAAAAAATAATAATAACTCACGAACTTTGTGAATCAAACTCTCAACTTAAGACCAAAACCTTATACCTTCCCACTCACTGACTTAGCCTCGGTGGACACATCAAGCTTTGTTTTAAGTAATATATAAGTATATGATTTTGAATTACTCATAGACCGATCAAAAATATAAAGTGAATCTCACTCATTTTTTATGTCTCATAAAAGAACTTTAGAAAAGAATTTTATAATAAGTAGAAAGGAACTTTATAACGGTGTTGAAATTTTTTGAATAATCCAAATTAAGGAAAGTAAAGGAAACTGAAAGAAATTGCAGATCAGATATTTGGAACAGAGCTTTAGATTCCAGTCATAATTATTAGTTGTTTGTGGTCCAAGGTGTAAGTTTCAAGCGAAAAAAAAAAAAAAAAAAATCATTCGGTGCAAATTTCAATAGCTAACTTAGCTAGAATCTTAGAAAACTAATATCATTTCTTTATTGATCGTCCTTAACTCTCTATCATGCACAAGAAACAAGTTTACATATTTATCTTCGTCTTGGACTCTTCAGTGTTCCTTCAAACTCAACCCTTTATGACTAAAGGGGATTTATATTTCTTTTTTCTTAAAATATCTAATCATATAAGAAGCGAGAAATCGAATTTCTGATCTCTATACTAAAAGTTAGAGGTTAATATATAAGCCTACTACTATCAAGCGCTTCAACTAACAAAGCAAGATTGTTACATGTTCACCACTATTATCATTAATATTTAGATTCTTTTCTTTATCCACAAATTGTACATACAACTAGTATATATCACGGCTTTTAACTATGGGCATGTGTTACTAATTCCTAATAGAGAAGAAAAAGAAATAAAATGCATTAAACTTTTTCTTTCATATATTTGTATACTAATTAGTTATAGTACATAAAAAAGATCTTAGTTATGGCACATAATACATAAAAAAAAATCCTAATTTTCTCCATTTGTCGCTTTTTATTCTCCTTTATTCCCCTTTTGGATTTTTTTTACAAATTAGTGAATATAGCTTAATTTTTTTAATAATGAAAAGAAAAAGGAGCTTACAGCATATATAAATATAAAGAGATACGTAATATTAATTAATGGTACATATTCGTGGTTGATTCTTGAATTTGTCATAGGTTAGCTTTGACATATTCCGACATACTAATTATGGGTGAGACATACTTGACTCTTTCCTTAAGTTTCAACCTAGTGTTTATAATTTTAGAATACAAAACTAAAGACGGAATGAGATAATTAACCTAGCTTTATGTGAATATATTTACCCGCATGAACTCTTTACATACAAACATCCAAATACATGTGAATAATCTGTATGTGGATAGGATTGGGAACCATATATATATATATATGTATATATATATTTCTTCTTCTCATGACAGCATAGCCAAAATATATATACAAAACTATTATAGTAAGAATATCTCTGAGTTTAGGATATCTCTCTTGATTATAACCATAAAGACAGTTGTCTCTCGGCCACTTGCAAGGTCCCTTTAAAGAAAAGACCATCTTTCCCATCCCCTAGTCAAGGCAGCATACCCCACGTTCTTTATCTACATTTATATATGCTGAAAAATTGACAAGTAGTTGAATTATTTTCTATTTATTAGAAAACCGTGTAGGAAGAAGTGTTGAAAGAAGAGTATATTTTTCTTAATTAATACATGACCAAAACAACAATATGAACAATAATTGTGTCTTACACTAATTTGTGACGGTTATGATACATCACTTATCATATGTCCACTAGTGATTGTATCAACAATAATGAAAAATAACTTCTTTTTTCGGTTGAACTTTCCCAAAAGTATAGATTTGTCGTTCAAGTATTACATAATCTTTGTAAGCCACACCAATGAAAACAAAGAAAAACGGCATACTGTAAATCTTATACATAAAATGTGATACAAACCAAATCCTTATATTTTTCCATTTTGGATATTTCTCCTTTAAAATCTATAACCTTCCATAATAATCACATAAAACATAATCAGTTAATCTCTCTTACTTTTCCATTGGCTTCACCACTAGATGGTGCAACTTTAACCCCATTTTCGGCTAAAGCCATCTCAGCCTCGTTGGCCTTTGCAGCTTCCCTGAACTTCTTGTATATATCACTCTTGTAAAACTTCCTTGTTCTAAGCACCAAAATCAGCGAAACGAGGGCACCAAAAAACGTGGCAGCCGTAATAATAATAAACGACAGTTGAAAACACTTGACTCCGTTACAAACCAACTGTTCACCCGCTTTTCGTACAAGCCTCTTAGCTGCCATTTGCTTGGTGGCCTCCTTATCATATAAGTGACCAGTGAGCCTCACGTTGAGGACATACAACCCAACTGGGCTCGCTACCGACCCAAAATTGTACAACGTGGAGTAGTACTTGAGTCCGAAAAGCTCCGAGATTATGGCGAAGAGTAAAGGCCACTGGGCCCCGAAACAGAACCCGATGATTATGGAGGCGAAGTAAAGACCGTTAGGGACATCGAAGGCTATCAAAAGATGACCAATGCAAGAAAGCAAGAGGGTCAAAGTTAGCATAAGTGGACGAGGGAGCTTGTACCGGGTCAAGAAGATTTCGGACACGAAACCCGCCACGACCCGGCCGAGGTAGTTCCATATGCTGACGAGCGAGACGAAGGTGCTAGTGCTCCGTTTCGGGTACCCGAGCGAGGACCCGATCTGCCCGAGGTTGTCGATAGCGGTCAACGTGCCGCCGACGCCGCAGATGCAAGCAATGAAGAGAATCAGCATGTCAACACTGAAGAGCGCTTGTAGTATGGTGTAGTCGTCTCCCCTTTTTGGCGGTTGGAACATGGTTTTCCAGCAGGAGGGCTCAGCTTCAGTACTTAATTCGGTTTTGGTTTCGGGTTGATCGGAAACCGAAACCGGATTAGACGGTTGAGCCGGCGACAGCGCAAGATGATTATATTCAGAATTAGCCTCAATAGTGGTAACGTCGAGTTTCTTGGCGTTGTAAAGCTTGTACTCCTCAAGAATGACAATAGCCATGGGAAGGAATAGCAAGAAAATTACCATTCCGGCGCTAGCGCCGTACTCGGGCCGAGTGAACTGAAATTTCTTCTGTATTATGATCATGACCATGAGAAACCCGGCGAGGCCAAGCGAGATGTAGAGAAGATTGTAGAATACTTTGAGTTCATTGGGTTGTCTTATGACTTTCATGTACCGAATTGTTCGGAGAAAAGCGAACGAAATCGCGGCGGGGAGCCAGCCGATGAGGAGAATTAAGGCCTTAGAATCGTCTCCGTAGAAGGCGTGGAAGAGCTGAGTTATGATGGCTCCACTCAGCCCGACGTAGCCCTTGAGAAGCCCCAGAACGACGCCTCGTGACTCCGGGAAGTTCTTGACGCACGTGACGAGGGAGCCGGTATTGGCGAAGGACTGCGAATTGGCTCCTATGCAGATGTAGAGGCACATCTGCCACACTTTCGGAGTGGCGATTTTTTTGGTGACGGAGAGCCATATCATGAAGTAGCCGAAGAAGTTGAGGACGGCGCCGACGGAGAGGACCACCCACGGAGGCGTCACCTCGTTGATTAGACCGGACAGGACGCCGACGTTGGAACCGACATCTTTAAAGAACGACAACAAGTTTAGCGTCGTTTGGTCGTAGCCGAGAACCTCCTTGATGTCGCTTGAATAGAGGCCGAACATGTAGGTGGCGCCGGCGGCGGACATGATTAGAAGCGATGCGAAAACCATGAACCACCGGCCGGTTAGGACTTGGACGGTTAGGCCCTTGGAGGTGGCCCAACCCCCTCCGCCACCGTTCCCTGCGACGACCATTTTTTTTTTTATTGGGGAGGTACGGTAGCTAGAATAGAGGAGCAAAGTACTTGGTGAGGAGTTGGAGACATGTAGAGGGACTTAGAGATTAAATATAGAGAGAGTCACAGATTAGGACTTTGGAGTTGACTTGAGGAGTTTCCAGGAAGGGAATTAGGTAATAGTGAACGTAAAAATCTGGATAAAAATATTGTGTATTGAAAACGAAGCATAGGAACGTTGAAATAAAACTGCTAGCTGGGAATAATGTATCTTAAGATCTTATCCAAAGAAAATTATTAGGATATTCTTGTAAGGGAGACACAGCAAGGAACGGAACGTGACACGAAGTTGGTTTAAAGATTTTTAATTACACCGATCCTGGGGTTAATTTATTTCGTTTTAATATTATATAATTTGTGCATACCAATTAATCCATTCAGATAATAATGTCTATATATGCATGTCTCTGTATTCACTAGCTTAGACGTTACAAGACTTGATCCCCTAGACGTCACAAGACTTGATCCCCTAGACGTCGATCTGGTGTTTTGCGACGTGTAGGCATGAAATATTAGCATAGGCAGATGTGGATTAGCGCTGCGCCCGAAATATTAGCCATAAGATATCAAAATCCATAGGTTCCGTTTAGAACTCAGACTTTTAGAATCAAAGAAAAAAAAAATCTAAGGAATTTCATTTTTTCTTCTTTGGATTAAAATAAAAATGATAAAAATAAATGTCAAAAAATGTGTGAATTTAATTTGATGATATTTTCTAGTATATAAAATGTTGACACATCAATTAGTAAAATAAAAAATGTCAAAATAAATTTCTATAAACTTTTAAAAAAACCAGATGTCGAGCGAGAGTTTTGCGATGTGTAGGGATGAAATATTAGCATGGGCACATGTGGATTGGCGCCGCGCCGGAAATATTAGCCATAAGATATCAAAATCCTTTGGTTTTGTTTAGAATTCCGATTTTTAGAGGGAAAAAAAATTTCTAAAAGATTTTATTTTCTCTGTTTGGATTAAAACAAAAAATGATAGAAATTTTTTTCAAACAAAAAATGATAGAAATTTTTTTCAAAAAAAGTGTGAATTTAATTTGATGATATTTTCTAGTATATAGAATGTTGATACATTAATTAGTAAAATCAAAAGTGTCAAAATAAAATTTTATAAACTTTTAGGAAAAACATTTTCTTCTTTCTTTTTTCATGACTTTTTCCTTGTAACTTTTTTTCTTTCATAATTTGGGTTCCAAACGGAGCCTTAGAGTTGAACTAGTTGATCAAATATTTCAGTCCATGAAAAATAACTCATTTCAGTGCCTAATTCTAAGAATATCCCAAATTTGGTTTTGAACAATGTTTTTATATGATCTTGGTCCTTGAACTTTGATATATGTCATATTCAATAGATTTCTTTTTTAACAGTTTTGATCCCGAATTTAGAATATCATTGTTTCAATCAATAAAAAGACATGGTAGCAGAATGTCATATTTGAAAATCTAAAGACAAAGAAAGGACCGAACTTGGAATATTGGTGAAGTTAGGGACCAAAGTAGAATACAATTTAAAAAAGATTAATGGAGAGTCTTATTGCTATGTAAGTGTAATAACATTGGCAAAGAGAGGATGGCATTGTTAGTTGGAAATGTATGTGTAAAGGTTTTTTTTTCTACTGTAATATATTGAATATTTATTATTGTAAAAACCCGGAATTTTCGAGGGTAATTTGGACATTTTACCAATTTTCCGGATAAAATATTGTGGGGACTAATTTGCAAAAGTTTTGTTCAGATGGACTAAATTGCAAATTCTGGGGGACTAGATTGTTAGAGATTTGAAATTTTGGGGACTTATATGCAATTTTTGAAAAATTACACAGCCTAATAAAAAGGGGCCACGTGCACATCTTCCCCCCCTCTCTCTCTCTCTTCTCTCTCCTCCCTCCCCCAATCCTTCTCTTTCTTTCTCCTCTCCTCTCTCCCTCTCGGCCGATCTCCCGCAGCACCGCCGCCAGCCGCAATCCGGGCCGCCCACTGACCGGCGTCGCTCCGCCTCGCCGCCACGAAGCTCCGCCGCCCGTTCTCGCCGCTCGCCGCCGCCTGTGTCGCCGGGAAAAGCCATTAAAGCCGGTAGAAGCTTTTTCGGAAATCCGGCCACCGGCGACGATTCCGGCTTCCATTTGGCTTCAAACTGGTCCCGTTGGATTCGTATCGTCTCAAGGATCATCAAGGTATATATATCTCAACTCCATTTTACCCGGATTGAAAGTTGCCATTTTTGGTCATTTCGAGTTTTTGGGTGTTGTTCTCGATCCGACCATTGGATTGTATTTTTAACTGCATTTTTGGAATGTACTCGGAAAGTGGAGAAGTTTGATTTATATATTGTGTAGTTTGGTGATCGGCTCAAAAATCGAGATCGGACGGTCGAGATTTTTGTCTCGTTTTGCGTGCCACCGGTCCGGTATGGACCCGGACCCGAATTGGACAAATTATATGTCTAACCTAGCTATTTTGAGTGCTAGGAATTCAGTGAAGAGGTCCGCTTCTGGAATTGAAGCTCCGGTGAGAAAGTTGATTTTTCGCACAAGGACGATCGAGGGCTTGGAATTGGTTCCTGACCCTTCGGGCGATCGTCAACGACACCTTAAGGACCTAATAGCGTGGTGTCGCTATTTTGTTGAGGTAGGGGTTTAGTTACCTTTTTTTTATACCGTTTTTGAGTTAAAACTTATTTTCTGCAACATATAAGAATAAGTGTGTTTTTAATGATTTGAATTATATGTGATGGAATCTGGTTATAAGATATATACTGTACTGCTCTGGGAATTTGCTATGTGCAGGTTATTTTGGGTATATCAAAAATAGGGCCGTTATGCTGCCCGTTTTTCTATAAAACCCTATTATGCATGCTTTATTGAAAAACCGGAGTACAGTAGTTTTTACATTTTAGTTCTGTATTGCACGTGTCATAGGATCATACATGAGCACCGTGTTAGCATCATGGGTTTTACAGTGTGGCGCTGCGTGCCCCACCGTCGGTGAAAGTCCGTAAACTTGCGCAAGGTCTTGTTACTTCTGATTACCTCCCCATTTGGCAGGTGTAGGCAATTCGGTTGCTCCTCCAGGTTTGGTAGGCGACACGTGGGTGTCCCCTCCGGGTATGGGCTTAGGTATCAGGCAGGCTGTTAGGTACACTTAGTGCCATCATCCTAGGTTTCCACAGATGAGAGGATGTGAGCTCATGGGTATGGGTTGATTTGTGTCATGTGCATATGGAGTGATGGTTTTTATTACACT
>JXTB01000407.1:252648-273090 GCA_002914805.1 Parasponia andersonii
TTGGTGGTGTATACGAACTGTGGGAGTGGTTCACAGGATGGAATTCCGAATATTTTATTTAAATGGACTGTTTTTATAAAAACTAGAACTTTTGATACTTTTCAAATAAATTAAGGAATTTCCCCACCTTTGTGAAATTCCCCTTCTGCCATTAGCCCGGGTTTTGGGTCGTGACAATTATTCTATGAAACATTCGTACTAGCTATAATTAAATTTTAACTTCTAATATTGTATAGTGTCCTCGTCAACCCTCAAGTGCATCACGTGGTAATCGCGAGAGACAGGAGCAATGACTGAAGAATAAGGTAAAATCCTAATTTATATGTTGAAAATTTTTTTGCAGCAATTTAATTATCTAGACCTAATTTTCTAACTTTTTCACTTTAGTGCAACGGAAAGAAGATATCACCGGAGGAGATGGACGAGCTAGCCTTTGATACATATATATATTGAATCAAACTAAAATTTGTTTATTAAATGAATAATTCAATAGAATAACTTAACACATAATTGAAATATAAATAACTCATTATACTAAGTAAATACTAGCAAAACTATTGTATTTAACTAACAATCAGATAGAAAACACATAACCCAACATGGCGGGTATAAATGACGCTTTATGAAAAGTATTGGCTTTTCATTCTTTAAAATCATCCTCCACCGTAAAGTTGATTCTTTTGATTGATACTATGATAAATTTTTTTTGTAGAAATCGATCAAAAACCACATAACATTTTCCAAATTTAGGCTACAAAAGTCTTAAAATTAAAAGATAACAATAAAGAAAACAAATACAACCCATACATGTAGATATAGACTTAATCAAGTAAAACATAACACTTATGGATCTAAATCTTGGATGACTTATGCATTTAGACAAAGAAAGGATTATTAAAAACAAAAAAGAAAAAAACAAGAAAAGAAATCCTCACAGAGACAAAGGTCATCCTAATGTAAATCTTAAAAGGTGAGAGTGCTATAATAGGGACGAAGAAAAGTTGTTTTAGGAGAACGGGGGTTAACAAGAGTATATTTGATCGCAAGGGTTAACACTTGATACATTTCACGATTAGATGTTTATGTTGGAAATCACGAGTTAGTTGAAAGCATTAATTTTAAAAAACTTAAAATAAAATAAAACCAGTTTTTGCAGTGGAATATACAAATTATATTCTACGGAATCTTAAATCTTTTGTTTCTCTTTTAGAAAATTTGGACAAATATACTATGCATCCTTCGACTTTTGTTGAGTACACTTTGTCATGGGATAATTGACTTTGGTCTATTTTGTCCCTAATTTGGCTAAAATTATCTAAAATTTGCCCCATATAATCCGTATGGGCACTACGTTAATTGTAGATGAGGCTAACTATGGACAAGAAAACTCACACAATGAACATTAGCGCTCTCATTCAGAATGCCCACTATAAAGTTATAGCTGCTTTATTGATGAAGTAAGATTCCATCCAATCTCCTAAGATGTGGCATAGGCAAAGACTATGGGATACTTGTCTTATGAGTGAAGGAAGTTGATCTAAATATCTAATGCGTAGAATCAAAGGTAGTAATAGTAAAATAAGCTCTCAATAATCCCCAGCAAAAGAAAAGTTCCCAATAATGACTTTGTTTGTCATTCAGATTTTAATTAACTACTATTGAATGTATTTAGCTTATTCTCCTTTTTTCCTCATGTTATAGTTAGCAAAAGAATAGTGGCACATGATTTAACTCCTAACCTTAAGAATATTGAATTAATTGTTTGAAAATTTTCGTCTTTCTCTTTCTCCCAATAAGGTTGTTTACAGAGAGAAAAGATAAAGGAAGAGAAAAAAAAAATTGCAATAGGGCTCACACTCTTTCACTCTTTCCAAATTGGAGAGAAAATGGGAGATAAAATATTATGAGTTGCAATTATTAGAAAATTACTTATTCACCTCTTAGTTATTGAAATAAAAGTATAGAATTTTTACTACATTATAATTTCACTAAATCCACTTTTTCTTTCCTTCCTATGTACTTTGATCAACATAATATATATATATATATATATATATATATATATATATATATTCCTTTCTATTATTCCTTTTTTATTTAGTAAAATTAGAGTGGGCTTCCTTTTTTATACTTTGCTTTCATAAATGCTTATTTTTTTCCTTTTTAAAGTACTAAATATTCTTGTATATTTTTACACTTGGTATATTTATTTATATACTAGTTTTAGTTTATGCACTGAGTATATTAGTTTTTTTTTTATTTTAATTACATCATATTTTATACTTAGTATATCCGCGTACTGATATATCAGTAATTATCATATTTAAAAAATAGACATTTATTTAAAACGGCCCAAAAAATCGATCATTTGCTATAAGGTACTTTTACTTACTCATAATTATTTAATTCTTTCCATCCTACCAAACATAGTGAAAATCTATTAAGGTATTTTTGTCTTTTTTATAACATTTTTAATAATTACATTTGGTAAGGGAAATGAAAGCAAGAGCATGAGAGATGGATTATTTGGTAGAAGGAAATGTAAGTGAGGATGAAAGAGGAAAAAACAAAATTAGAGAGGCTTGCAAAAAATCTCTCCCCAAAATGGAGAGAAAAAGGAGGAAAAATATTTTTAGTAGTTAATTGGGAAATTGAATTTATTAAACTGTCATTGCCCACTAATTTTTAAACAGTAATAAAGAGGATAAAATAGTCATTTTAAAAACAATTTTTTTTCTTCTTTACATACTAAATAGCTATACAGTTATGAGAAAATACATTTTCCTTTCCATCCTACATAATTTTTTCTCCCTCTTATTTTTTTTTCCATGCCCATTTTTTTTCCTATACCAAACATAGCCAGCTTATATGAGAAGGTCAAGTTTTAAAAATAAACAAATAATAAAACTTCTTGCAATAAAAAATCAAACCTAAAAGACATGAGTATTTTATAATGAAAAAAATGAAATAAAAGTTTATTTTCTAACAATTTTCTATCTTTTTTAAAAATCTAAATATTTTTTTTCTGAAATCAATCTCTATATTTAGCAATTTAAGATATCCAAAAAGTAATATATAAATTGCGTTGTCACTTAGCTTGATCTAGTTTGGGAACTTGTTAGACACGTATAGAGCTATTAAACATATCATGCGTGATGGCATAGCCAATTTAAATTGAGTACAAATATGATTTTGTGCAGTGCCCAAAATAAAGAAAAAAATCACTAGCCCGACACGGTTTGTTTTCACATGCTCAAATGTGTTGGATTTGCTTTGTATCATATCCTATTAATCTACATGCTTAAACGTGCTAGTCTATTTAGGCCAAAACTGATTCATTTAATTGGTAAATTTCAATAATTTTAGTACTATTTTATAAAATTGTTTTCTCCAAATCATTCATCGTATACAGGAAAAAAAATAATATCAGTACAATAAATTGAATATACATTTTAGCACCAAAAAAGAACAAGAAGGAAAAACTTGAGAATTATTCGCACGTTACAATTGATTATAGATTAAGTGTCCCCCAGTTAGGTTGGCATTTGAATATATATTAGAAAAAATAAGTTATAATAATACATGTATAATGTACTAACATGCCGTGCCATATCATGTTGTATCTTGCCAATAGACCATATCGTGTTATGCCTACATGTGTTTCATGTAGTGTTTGGTCTATCGTGCTTAACTTATGGGCTCGACACTGCCCACATAACTAAACCTTGCTTGGCATAGCTCACATTTTAAATTAAAGGTGATATTTGAACCAGTGTTAAATGTAAACAACATCAGTTTTTAAAAGATGTTTAATTGCATCTTTGTAGATCAATAGTTGTGTTGTTGAGTTAGCCTGACTCTCTTGACAACTTTAGATACATATGATTAAATTCTAACTTTTTTGAGGTAGTTTAATACATGATTTGACCAACTATTACCATTAAATGATTATGTACTAATTAAAATTGACAATATTCTAGTACTATCTATTTAAACCAAAATGTTTCACTTCAATGCCCACAAAATTACAAGAAGCATTTTTAACTTTATAAATTTTTTAATTTATCATTTATAAATAAGCTTAGCCACACTAATACACATATGAGTTCACCTTTCAATATGAAATACATAAGTAAAATAGAGCATTAATTTAAGGAGTTTTTATAAAGGTCACATCGTATCTTGCTAGCCATAGTGCCTACAAATATGAGAGCTTGGCATGGCCCCAACACCTTGTATTGTGCTTAGTGTCATGCGTGGCCTTTTTAGCACTCTGTAGTAGGTGGGACACGCGGTATTTATTTGTGTTTCAAGTTTCAACCTAGAACTCAAGCCTTTAGGTAAACAAGCCTATTAGTTAGCCATACCAAAGGCAGAGTGATATGCAATCACATAACATTGCATGTTGGTATGGTTTTTCATTTGAGCACCAACTTAATGCGCTTCACTCTACGTCAGAAATGAATACCTTCGCTGTTAGTATCGAGGTCGAACTAGCCGTTGTAAAGAGCAAAGTAAAGTAGTTTGATATCGTGAGCTAAGGTGGTGGCACCAATGTAGAACCTATCAAGTACTCTCTGGCACTCAAGTCAGTGGCAGGCCATGGTGGTGCGAATAAAAAGATAAGAGAATACCAAAGAAAATAGAGAATGTTGGCAAGATTTAAGGTTTCTTTTAGAGTACAAATGGTGGCTTACCATAATTCTTGGGAAAGTGATACTTTTATAGAGGTGCGCTAGTCCCCAAGACACGAGATGGTCAACACATGTTCCTGTAGATTGGCCTCATATGTGGATGCATTAGGTGATCATTTGAAAATGATGGCACACATGATATGAACTGTACACATGAATATGTTCGTTGATATAAATTATTTATGCTCTGCTCAGGAGAGTAAATTATTTGTGCTCTACTTTAGAGTATATAGAGACACCAAGTAGACCTGAATTATTTTCTTGTAATTAAACCCAGCTTAGTAGCATCTAGAGGTGCCAAGCTAGTCATAATGACTTATTTATAATTAAGGTCGACTCAGGGAACATCCTGAAATGTCAAACCGAGTTGGTCATAATAGCTTTGTTGAAACTAAGAATAGCTTGGGCATAACCGAAGGTGCCGAGTCAAACATATTTTTCTTCTTTATGCTTCATCTTTGAATTGTGTTCTCTCCCTTGGTTGATTTTTATAATAAAAAGTGATGAAACTATTTGAGAGGCAAAACTAGCTTTGACCAGATCGGTAATTATCGCTCTTGACCTGACTATAACTCCATGCCTGAGTTGGAATTTGTCGCTTCTGCCTAGACCAATATTGATACTTTTTGTTGAAAAATACCTCCAACATTGAGCAAGTACAAACGAAGCATATTAAATAACGATAATCACATAGAAGATAAACACGTAACACAACACATTGAAGCAACACGCAAGTAACATGTAAGCAACAAATAGGTAACATGCTAGGTAGAATTAAGCACCATTTCTCAATAATAAGGTAAGGGAGTTCACAAATGTGCCCCGATCATACTGATGGCTAAGACCTCTCCATAGGTACCCAAGTAGCCCTTCTAAAGAACATTTTGAGCTTTTAACTTTCTTAGAGGAGGAAACATATTTTTTATTACGCGATGCATATGGAAAAATTTAAAGAAAATAATTCAATTATCAAAATACAATCACTTTCCCTAATTCTTAGAATCCAAATATGTGGTATTTGGTTATGAACTTGGCTAATGATTGTACGCAAAAATTCCCACACATATATATAAAAGTCTCCCTATTTGTATATATAATGGGCACCATGTGTACAATATGTGTACGCATCATAGGCATTAGTGTGGCAATATACCACACTTAGTAAGAACCAAGGTCACCTTGCGCCTTGTTGTGCATGGTACAAATTTTTTTATGTCATGCCATAATGCCTAATGGGAAGCCACCCTATTTGACATATCTACCAGCACTATTAATCGTGATCCATGGCTGCACATCCTTCTCTCTCTGTTTTGGATTATCGTCAAATATGTTCGATACCTAATCCTGGTTGTTTGAAGTGTGATAGATTAATATCAACCGGTGGTTAAAAAGTTTCAAGCATGGTCGTACCTGTCTAACTACAGATCCCTACAGTGCCTCCTTCACTTGACATATTGAAGATGGTCAAAAATTTTCAACCGAAATCAAGTTTACTGAGTAATTTGGAAATTTCAAATTTACATAAAAGTCCTTGTTTTATTAATCCCTTTTCATCGCAAATGTAAATAATTATTTACAGACAATTTATACCTAAAGGGTATTCTAAGCCCCTCGTAATGAACAATAGGCTAATCATAAATTTTTTCAAAACTAACCTTTATTGTTATATCACATATGTAAAATTATTTGAATAACAAATTCTAAAATATATTTTTCTAATAATCCGACTACTTTAACCGTCCACCTCCTGTAGTATCCGGCCACCGCCACTCGTTATATATTTTATTTAACTCTAATCATCCAAAACAGATAATGACAAAAAAAAAAAAAGATAGCAATCAATCCAGAAGCACTCACTGAGATTGGAGAAAGCGTAACTAGCTAAAAATGTGGGTCGCCCTATTTCCACATCATGGAACGTAATGACACGTACCGCTGGAGAAAGCACTTTCTACATTAGTATACTTAATTTAAGTACCACTCATTTTCCTTGATAAAGGAAAAATATCAACTAATATACCACAATCGCACCATTGGCTACAATATGAAATAACATGGATTTCGGTTGCCGAACCGACGTGAGGAACATAATTTTAATATTAGTGTCCAATTTTTTCAGAGCTGGCAAAATCTAATGCTAAATTTAGTATTTTTTCCCTCCTTTTTGCTCTTTGTATTTTGTTTCTTCAATTCTTTCAAATAGATTTGTAATTTAAAAATATAATTTAGGAGAATTCTAGAAATAGTAATATTTAAACACACATAGTTAAGAATAAAAATATTATCAAAATAGTAATTCAATATGGACTAAAATATGATTAAAATGTTCTTTTTTAAGTGAAGTCTGATAAAAATTATTCATAAAAGTATGGAAAAAAATCAAGTAGTTAAGAATAATATAAGTAAAGTTTAAAATTTGTAAAATTCAATGGGGGCAAATGAGAAATATTATTAAAAATTTTTATGAGTTATGTAAGTGAACTTTAAAATTATCAAAATTTAGGGGGAACAAATGAGGGATAAAATTGAATATTTTATCAACAAAGTGGTAAAAGTTAAAATTTTGAAAAGATGGGGCATATGTCCCCTGGGCCTAAGGTGTCTCCGTCCTTGTTATTGTCCAAATCTAGATATCACTGGGTATTGATTACCATCATCATGATCAAGCAATTCCTCTTAATTTTATATTTTCAAAAAACTAGTTGAAATGAAATAATAGTCCTATATAGTTTACACATGAGAATAAAATTGTCATAGAAGTTTTTTGTCAGATTTTCAAGTCGTCGATAAATTTTCAAGTGGAAAGCGACTGGTCCAGTATTCTGATTGGAGATTCTTGCAAAGTGGGGAAAGGGAGATCCAAGATCGGAGGCAAAATAATGAAAAATTATTTTTGAGATTTTTTTTGTTTTTAGCTTTATATGTTTTACTTTTCAAAAACTATACAATGTGGATTTAACTTTACAGAATATTGGACCTCTCTGACTTTGATATGAAAACCTCCCTATGTACTCGTCCCACGTTCTTTCTTTATTGTATATGTTTAATATTATTCTTAATGAATTATTAAATGCCTTTTTTATAAATAATTTCTCCTTTGCTTGTTAAATCAAATCTCAGTAACAATTAACATGATTTCCCACCTAAACCTCCCTTTCTCAAATAATATTATTGTACCCCAAACCCCTAAGTCACATGGTTGAAAAGTCCTGCCCTCCATATATTAAAACTTTGTTCAAATTAAATTTCAGTTTGGACTTGCTAATTTATATTTTTTAAATCATATACATCCTGGCATGGTTTTTTTTTTTAAAAAAAAAAACGATAACGGTCGTCTTTTTATTAAGTATTAACAACATTATTGATCCTTACGTACTACTCCACATGCTTTTACAATTTATATAATAATTGCATACCAGCATCTTCTAAGGCTATAGGCACCCTTTACGTGTGTTGAATGCATATTAATTGTATACATACATTAAAATTATCAACCTTAGTATTCTAGTCCAAGTAACGTGAACTTAAAAAAATCGAAATAACGTTATTGTGATTAATTAGTTGACTAATTGAAAATGTAGAAGAAAAGTAAAGATTACGTTAGCAAATTTGATGCTAAAGTAATTTTAAAAAGTCAATAAGTAATATAAATTAGTATGATATTGATCATGTGACTGAAGTTTATACTCCGAAGAATAGTTAGAGAGTACGCGCTATCACAGTGCTTAAAGTGAGGGTTTATAGCTATACCTAGCTAGTTGCAACCAAAGTCAACATTCACGGTAACAAAAAATGTCTTTCAAAACGCTTTATAAGTGTCTTGAAATGCTTTTCAGGACGCCTACAAAAATGCATTGGTTACAGGTGCCGCAATAGATTTTGGCTACCAAAGCACTTAAAAGGTGTCGTGGAAAGTCTACCAAGACGCCTCGCAAGCGCCGTGAAAGGCATTTTCCACGGCGCTTTTTAAGCGCCGTAGAAGATATTTACCAATGCACCTTTTAAGCGCCTTAGTATCTGGATACCAAGGCACCGTGGAAGATGCCTTTCACGGCGCCTTGGTAGACATTGTATGAAGGAGTTTCTTTGACGCCTTATAAGCGCTGTGGTACATAGTTCCAGAGGGTATTTGTAATGTATTTGTCTATACTATCCCCTGAAATTTTATAAATGTAATCCAAATTCATTATATACACCAAATATTTGAAATAAAATGGAGTATAAATATATATTTACATATGAATATTAAATTAATATAATAATTTGATCATAATCATATCCATATAGTCTATATAAACTACGTATATATATACATTAGTTTTCTAAGTCAAACTAACATGATCATCAAAGACTACATATAGTTTAAATAAATAAAGATTAAGAACCTCAAATGATAAATTGTATTAGTTCTTCGACCCACTCTTCAAGAAATCTGTTGATATCACCCTTCGTATAGAAATTTTGTCCATTAAACTACAAATTCAAATACCTTATTTGTTAGAAAGTGATCAATCAAACTATAAATTAGAAGAGAACTATAAACTATAAAACATATGTTTACATACCATTGTGGTAAATGATTTAACATTGGCTTGTTCAATGACTTCTCTCATAAGTTTACATATGTAGAATCCGCACTCAATACTTGCCAGTTGTTTTGGACACTATACATAAGCATAAAGTAAACATAAATAATCTTAATTAATCTTCCACCCAATAATTATTATTAATTAAAGTTTAGTACCTTTATTAACTTATAAACCGGACCATTTGGTCTTCCTTTCCCTTTTTCTACATTATATATGTTGAATGCACTTTGAATTGAAAATGTGCAAATACAATAATAAAAGATTAGCAATAGCAACCATAAGTAAAAATACCATAAGAAACTGAACTATAACAAAATAACTATTAGAGAACTTACTCGATCATTGTTAAACCAATTTCCTCATAGAGAGCTAAGCCGAGAGGATCTAGAAACCATGCATAGTCTTTGAGAGGATAAATGATAAGCAACATCCAATATTCCCTACTCATAAAATTGATGATAAAGATTATTAATAATGTAACAATTAACTTCATATAGGAAGTAGTTGATCATATGACAATTTGTTAAGTTTAAAATCTTACCCATAATTCTAAGGTGTAATTAGAAATTGATGTTTATTCTCCATAGATAACATCTGGATTGCTAAATTTATAGCACGATCCTGACGTGGACCACCTTCTGTAGCTACTGCACTAGGATCCATGAACATATACCTAGCTTGATAGCCATATTGGGTCACTAAATGATGTAAATGCCTACAAGTACAAAATACAATGTGAATTAGGTATTGTATTATATAATTGCCAACTATAGATGCATGTATATATATGAAGTTCTATATATATAAAAAAAAAAAAACTTCTTACCTCATGTATAACGTAATAGGCATGGCCCCAATCTTTTGTAACGTGCAAAACTTAATTATGTCTTTTTTGAATACATGCAAATGAAAAGCTTCTCCAAACACTTCTTCATCAAAGGGAACATGAACAACAATATCTTCATCCACTCCTTGAATGGTATTCAATAGTAATCTTATAGAAGCTGGTGCACCGTCAACAAATCTAAACTGTGTTTGTGTAACAGATTCTGCTTTCTTTCTTTGTAGATGTACTCTTTCTTGTATTTGAGATGGCTATAGTTGTGAAGATTTATTCTTCTCCATTTGATACCTATTTATATCATTAAACTCCTAAAATCTAAATAAATGATGAAATGTTAATAAACAAGTTAATAATTCACATTAGAATTCAATAAAGAATGAATTTATTTGGAAAATAGGTCTGCATACCAAATTATCTTCACAGATGACAAACATCTTAGACCATGCAAGATACGATCCAAGTGCGTTACCTACCAACCTTGTATCATCATCTAGATTTGGAATAGGAATTAGGGCTGTAGCATCAAGAATAACCTCTACTGATATACGAAAATTATGTTCCTCCAATTCTCTGCCGTGAATAATAGTTGATGAGATTAACTCTTGTACATGTCCTAAAGTAACTATGTTATCACGAGACCCTACTATAAGCTTACATGGTCGATTCTATAATATAGAAAATCAAACACAATTTATAAATATAAGTAGTTAATAAACAAATAAGAAAGAAACTCATATAAACATACTTTTTTGAGTCGTGAAGATGTTTCTATAGCCACCATTAGATTTATATGTAACTCTTATGGTTGCACTTCTTCCCTTTGAACTTCCGGTCGTGAAGGAGTTGTATTAGAACTACCAATATTACTTTGTTGTCCTGCTTGAATCTTAGTAATTTCTATTTTAAACCATTCTTCTTGTTTTTTAAGCATTTGTTGCATCTTGCGTGTTTATTCATCTTGTCATTGTTTCAAATCAAATGATTGTTGCTTCTTTGTTAGAGCAGGTTGATGAAAATATTGTCAGTGGCTAATGTGAAATCTCATTCCCCGTACACGTCCAAAATATTCAAGAGTACCTAAAGCCATTGTTAAGATATCATTAGAACCATCTATCTCGAGATTTCCTTCTTGGAATGTTGATTATAATCTTACTACAAAACATGTACAGAATTGAACATTAGACTATGCTATACTTTTAACAAAATTACAAATTAATATAATCAATATGTTGTAATAAGCAACTTACAATTCTATCAACAATCACTTTGATTTCTTCAATGTGGCCTCCTTTTTTAGGAACATGTCCTCTAATCCACAGCTCTGATCTATCAATATCACATCGGCTCTCGTCTTTTTCAATCTTAGCTTCTTATCCAGCATAACCCAAGTGAGACATATGATATAGATATTTATTTTGCGTTGCTATTCCCTGTTGTACTTTCCTAGCTTCCTCCTATTCTGCACTTACTCTTTTCTTAATAAACTCATCCCAAACTTTAGGTTCAATCCATGGTGCATATGATGCTAGAGGATGCTCTAATAACTCTGGACAAGTATGTCTATACTCATAAATCATTTCAGTTATAATCCTAGACTTAAAATCGCTCCACATTTTCCCACAAGTTTTTAAAGTTTCTTTTTTTACTTTGTAGTCCAATACAAATACTTCCTACAATGTAAAAGAAATAATGTTAATACCAAATATATATTCTAATAAATATGAAATAGAAAGATTCATGTTCATACCAATATTATATGCCAGAGCTCATCTTTTAAGTCCCTTGGTACAAGTGTCCAGTTATCAATGTTGATTGGGATCTTGCGACGAACCATAAGGCCACAAAAGCTCGCCAAATATTTATTTTCATCTCCAGTTGGTTGTCCCTATTCATTGTACGTGACAACTTCTTTTTTATTATCACTTCTTTTTTATTATCAACTCCTTCATTTGAGTCATTCCTCTTGGTTTCTTTTTGTATTTTCTTTCACCTTGACTACTTTGTGATGGTATAAATTGATAAATATCATCTGCACCTTTATTTTCTATGTCAATAATTACCTATTAAATAATAAAACCACAAATATAGATCAAAAATTAAGATAGAAAATAATAAGCATGTAAACATAAGAAATAATATATTTAAAAAAAACAATACATCAATCCATAAAGATATAAAAATGAAACAAAAAGATATAACTTATTTGATTTGTACCTCATTGGTTTCTTTCTTTGATTATCAATCCAAATACCTTCATCATCATCTCGTAAATATGTAAAATCACCTTCATTAACATCTTCTATCAAAGCCTCTACCGAAACTCCTTTTGAGAATATTTCATGAGCAATAAGTATTTCGTTCTCATCTTCAACTCCTAAATTTTGATATTCTTTTGGTTTTGTTGTAAGAACAATTGACCATCGAGCATCAAGTGGATCATTGACATAAAATACTTATTTTGCTTGTGTTGCCAATATAAATGGATCATTCTTGTGACCTATCCGGTTTAGATCAACTAAAGTGAAGCCTAACTCATCTTCTCTAATCCCATGGTTACTCTCTACCCATTGACACATAAACACTGGCAACCGAAATGTGACAAAATCAAGTTCTCAAATTTCCTCGATAACGCCATAGTATACCATATCACCCTCTATTGGGTTTTTATCTTTAGAACTTGAAAATTGGACGGTTTTGGCAACAATACTTACCCCACTATTTTGGGTTGTTCTTATATTATCGCGGTATCTTGTGCTAAAAATGAACATTGTTAACTTGATAAGCATTATACTTAATTACATCCAATGATGGTCCACGTGATATCCATTTCAATGTATCAGATAGATTGTATGTTTCCTTGTTCATTTCAACTACAATATATTCAAAATGCAAAATTAATAATTAGAAATAGGGAAAAAATGAAATAATACTATTAATTATAACAACTAATTGGAATTACCGGTTCGTGAAACCAACTAATAAAAGTTCGATGATGTTCATCATGGATCCACTTCTCTCTTTTTGACTTCATTGAGAATTGTATTTTGATCCAATTTATATGCTCCCTTCAACAAATCATCCCCAAAGTAAACCATTATTATTAAAGAATTCAACATTTAATCAATGAAAATCTAATTCACAAAAAAACTTACTCGATGAAAAGTTGGACTTCAACTATATTTTGTAACACAGTACGATATACTTGGTCTAGTTGTTCTCGTTTAACTGTACACACGACATCACCACTTATACTTAATTAATATTTGATAGTGCGGATATTCTGATAGCTTCTATATTTGCCAAATACTCAGAACAAAACTCAACAGCTTCTTCTGCGATATAATACTCTACAATGCATCCTTCTGGCTGGCTTCGATTTCTAACATATCCTTTTAGAATTTTCATGTATCTCTCAAATGGATACATCCATCTCAAATAAACAGGACCACATAACTTCACTTCTCTAACCAAATATGCAGTAAGATATATCATTATATCAAAAAAACTAGGAGGAAAAAACTGCTCGAACACGCACAATGTTACAACAAGTTCATGTTATAGTTCGTTTAATTTGGATATATCGACCACCTTAGAACAAATTCTATTAAAAAATAAACATAATCTAGTGATTGTATATCGAACATTTTTATGTAATACAAACCTGATCGCTATAGGTAGCAGATGTTGCATTAGTGTATGACAATCATGAGATTTAAGTCCAACTAGTTTCAAATTGTTCATATCCACTAATATTCTAATATTAGAAGAATAGCCTTTAGGAATCTTCACATTAAATAAAGATTGAAACAATTGATATTTTTCTTCCTTTTTCAATGTGAAGCAAGCAGGGGGTAAATATGTTCGCTTCTCCCCCACTTTAGGAGCTAACTCTTTTCGAACACCCATATNATCCTTATTCTTACCTGGAATATTTAATAAAGTTCCAATTGTACTATCACATATATTCTTCTCAATATGCATGATATCTAAGTTATGTCTCAGAAATAAATATTGCCAATACTCCAACTCAAAGAATATAGATTTCTTCTTCCAACAACCCTTTGGGGTTTTTACAATCTTCACATTACTGCGTCTTTTTCTTTTCTTACTAATATCACTTATTTTAACCTTTCCAAGCCTAAATTCGAGCTTAGAGACTGTTTGTAGTATCTCTGTCCTAGTTAAAGATTATGGTGCCAATTCAAATTCTTGAGAACTATTAAATGCTTTTTTCCAATTTCTGTATAGATGTTTGTGAGGTAAAAATCTTCTATGGCCCATATAACTCAATTTTCTAGGATGTATTAAGAACTGACAACTTATTTTCTCATCAAAAATAGTACATGCTTTATATCCTTTAGTAGAAAACCCAGACAAATTCCCATATACAGGGAAGTCATTGATTGTCCATAGTAACACAGCCTTGAGAGTAAAATCTTCATCCTAATATGCATCATAGGCTTTCACACCATTATTCTACAAACTGTTCAACTCATCAATCAACGGGGCGACATATACATCAATGTCATTACTAGGTTGTCTAGGTCTTGATATTAACATTGTAAGAAATATAAACTTTATTTTCATACACAATTATAGATTACAAGCATTGCAGGCCAACAACTGTATTTGCTACTTAAAGTTGTATGAGGATTAATACCATCTGCAGATAGACCAAGACAAAAATTCCTTGGATTACTTCCAAAAGAAGGCCATTTGTAATCTATTATTTTCTAAGCCGGTGAATCAGCTGGATGTCTAAGTTTACCATATTCTATCCTCTCATTCGTATGTCATATTAGATCTTTAGCATGCTCACGATTTCGGAATAGACGGGTAAAACGAGGAATTAGAGGAATATACCACAAAACCTTAGCATGAGTTCCAATTTTTACCTCTTTAGAATTCTTATTCTGTTACCACCTAGGCTCACCACATACTGGACAATAAATTGCATCTTTAAATTTCTTTCGAATCATTTGGGCAAGCGTGAATTTTCTTATATTGCATACGTAATGAGCATAAAGTTTTTTTGGCCTCATAAAAGGAAAGTGGCATCTTATTATCATTTGGCAATATCTCTCCTAGTAAAGCTAACAAGTCTGAAAAACTCTTATCACTCCATCTATGTCTTGCTTTCAAATTATACAATTTCAATAATACAGACAACTTTGTAAATTTCGTACAACCCGGATAGATCGGTTTCTCAGCATTACTAAGTAATGATTGAAACTTAATAAGATCTACACCTGTTTCATACTATGCATCATCAATCATTTCAAAAATATCATCATTTAAATCTAACTCATAATCATCTCTTATACTCTTCTTTGACGAAAATCTGGTAATTGGAACCTTTTCACTATGCCAAATCCATTGTTTGTAACTTTGATCTATTCCATTGAAATATAAGTGTTCTTTTATCTTTTTAACACCTATCTTTTGCAAATTTCCATATTTAATACACGGACATGGAATTAAATTGGAATCTTTGACATTTTCAATAGCAAACTCCAAAAAGCTATCAACTCCCTTTCTATATTCAGTCGATAGTCTATCTGCCAATATCCATTCCTTATCCATTCTAAGCACAATTAAAAAACAAAAAATCAAAATAAAACTAAAAAACTGATATCGAAAACTAACTAAATTGAGTACCATAAAAAATTGTACATAATCTCCCTTATTTCTAGTATTAATCAATTGAGTAATTAAACTACCAATTATACATTAACACTCATTTCAAATTATTCTTATATTTCTAAGTACTACCAAATTCAGAACTTAATTTATTCTTAAATAGTCTCATTTGTTACAAACAATTTGTCAATCAACTAAATATAACATATAACAAAATTAACATAAATAATAAACTCAAGCAATCCCACACAATTATAGCATCATCATATCACCACAACATACAATTTCTTATATGATATCATTTCTCATCTAGTTTAAATTTTCCAAAATAATAAGATAAAACTAATGTGAAAGTGACATAAGTTAATAAAAGAAAAAAATTTGAGAAAATATACCTCAGTTTGCTCAGTTTGCTAATTCACAAGTAATCTAAGTACTCTAACTTCTACTAAAACCTATACGCAAATTAAAATGATAAATAAAATTAAACATCTATAATCCACAGTACTTTAAATTTGAAAATTCATATATTTGAAATAAATATATTGCAAAATAAGAATTTTGACAACTAAAAAATGATATAAAATTCTACAACAATAATTTATATCCAACAAATTAAAAATTTTAGAATCAAAGATCTCAAGTTAACCTTTCAAACATCAAATGGAAAATCAAGACTATTGATGGGTTTTGTATAAATGTTGATATATACATGCTCTTTACATTATTTACGATTCTAGCTAGCTCTTACAAATAGGCAAATTACTCTTTTTGTATATGAGAAACTTGAAAGTTGAGACAAAATTTTGAGAACGGGAAAAAAAAGAATATATAGAGATAGCTCCAATGAATAAGATTTCTAAGCTTTTGTTTTGTTTTCTCACCTTTATAACTTGCAGGTAATCAAGGTGTTTGTACCTAAATTTTGCCAAGGACTTTATATTTTTGAGTGCTTTTACCGTAAATGAGAAGTGAAGAAGTAATAGCTTATCCATCCTAAATGTTAGCAAGGTATAGTCGAATCCTTTTTCTCTTAAATTGTCTCTTATTTTCACCTTTAGCATTTCTATGGGATTGATATTTTCACCTATTTATTGAGCAATTTGGGGCATTATTTAAGGTCTTAATGTATCCGTTAAGTGGTAGATTAGCAACGATGAATTAACACGAATAAATAATTTATTTGGTAGTAATGCTACCATATTAGCAAGAACAATTCGCAGACTTTTATAATATTATAACAAGAATATGTGACAATCATATGGGTCTCTTATTTCGACACCCAAAGTGAGATGGGTCAGTTAGATCCCATCATCTCTTAAGTCCTGCTGAAGGACAAATAGACTCTCCCAATCTCATAACTCCTAAACCATTGCCATGACTAAAGTCGGAGAGGTCAAGTCAATTACCTTGATTCAGAGTAGATGATGGCTCGAATCCAAGTGAGACACCAAGGTCACCATGCGACTACATTATACGGTATACATTATATATAACCAGGTATGAATATCAAAAGAAATCAAGTGACAGAGGTAATAACGACTTAACGATTAAAAGCTTCAATGAGATTTCTAGCAAATAAATAGTCTAACTTTGCATTATAAGAGTAAAGATTATCAATGCATGTTCAAGATATTCACATTTGATAAATTAGGGTTCCAAATATAAACTCTTTCGAATATAACCTAAAACATGAAATTTCTACAAAATAATCGGTCAAAATCATGGTTACGACAATGGATAATCTAATTTTAGTGACAAAAATGAGTTTAAAAGCTTAAATATACCTTATTTACCGGAGAAAATGGGGAAAATGGTGGAAGGGAAAGACTGTTGGCCGTAGCTGGAAGTGAAGAGGAAGAGCGAATTGTCTGCTGCTGGGTAATCATTTTGGGGTCTTTTATATAGGGTCCCTACCTCGGCACTCAAAGGGCACCATTAAAGATGAGATACCACGGCGCTTTTTAGGTGTTGTGGTATTTTATCACGGCGCTTTATGGGCGCCATGAAAGTTAAAAACAACGGTGCTCAAAAGGTGTCGTTAAAGACGGATACCATGACGCTTAAGAAGTGTCGTGGTATTGTCTCCATTTATCACGGCGCTTTATAAGCGCCGTGATAGTTAATCACTTATCACGGCGCGTCTGTACACGCGCATTGTTAGTAGGTTGTTTTAGTAGTGATTTGAACTGCACTAAAGCTTCTGGGGATAATTCTTTATCTATATAGGGAAGTTTTACATATCTTAATTCCTTTTCTTTATAAAAGTTATTTTTTGGGTTAGAATATTGATTTTGGGATGCCTATCAACACCAGAAAAAACAAATACAAAAAAGAAAATCCTTAATTTGCACTATTTTTTATAGTGAAAGGCAAGGTCCAAACAAATTATTTAATCATAAGCGCATATGCTTCTATCAAAGATGCTACAATAGGAGGAAAATCCTCTAAGAGAAATACATCAAACTGAAAGGAAATAAATGAGATTATGTTACGCTCTCATATTAGAACTAATTCTTCATTCCAATTCATATTCAACTAAAGAATCAATATATCACATCATTTAAAATCTGAAAGTACTTTATTAGTTGATTAAAAAAACTATTTCATTAAAATTTCAACTTTATTGTTTTTACTAAAAATTATTAATACGATGTGGCATTATTAATTTATTACTTGGACTGACTAAAAATGACATTTTTAAGTTATTTATGTTGTACCTCTTTATATATTACTTTTATCGTCAATATTTGTTCTATAAAAACTAAGTAATAGGATAACAACACGGATTTAAAGTATTTATTCGACGCTGACATATGAAGCGATAAATAATTGGTCGATAGAGAAGTCTAGTTTGCACAGGTGGCGATAATACACATGCAAGTCAATTTCTTGGGTTTTGACTACTTATACTATGACGTTTTAGGCCCACGTGATTTTGACAACGAAAATAAAATAAATTGAATTGAGGGAGTCATTCCGAGGATAACAGAATTTAAAGAGAAAAATAAAAAACGGCCAAGTCTACCATAAATGAAAAAATAATAATAATAAAAACTACCACCTGAACAAAAAATTAGGGATTTGGAAACCCAAACCCAAAGCAGCGGATAAATAAACCAACTTGTCATCATGCATAGTATTCTTTAAAAATGGATAAGCTCAAAAACATTTGTGTAATAACTTAACTTATAAAAGCCAATCGTAGAGATCATCTCTAGACTTATTAGATAGTGCCTATCATCAGTTATAAATAGCTAGCCTAACGGCGAAAAAAAAAATAACTTTGAACATGAATAATGACTAAAAACCATCATAAGAATATTTAATAACATTTTCTCTAACACGTGTTTAAATAAAATCCATGAACGAAGTCTATGTTTTGATCAGCATTTAATTACACAATTATACAGAATTTTAAAGTAATTTTCTTAACAATTACTATAAAACAAAAACATCTAACCAAAATTGGGTGTGTTTGCGTTCGAACTATATATAACACACTAAATTACTAATCACGAGAATATCAAAAACCATTAATCTATAAAAATAAAAATAAAAATAAAATGAAAAAAAAAAGCATATAAGTCTATTCTCCACTATCTATTACTTGAAGATATAAAACGATTGTGCATAATTAATTCACTAAAAAAATTACAATTAAAACAAAAGCATCCAACCTAAAGATGCATTCCTAAATCTATTCTATATTAATTAGTCTCAAGAATATCAAATATAACATCAATCTTGAATAAAAGCCATAAGTTATATAAATATAGACATAGATTACTTAATTAAAGATATCAAAACAAAGAAAATAAATTAGATTCATAAAATAAATTACAAAGCATTAAGCTAAACAAAATTTAGGCTTTAAACTCAAATGTCTTAAAGAGCAAGGGCGTAGGCTGTCAAGGCATAGTGGGGGCATGCCCCCCGTTGGGTTTTTAAAAATTTATATTAATGTAGTAAAAGTTTTCATAATTTGAGTTTTGTCTCCATTAAATAAAAAAGATAAAAGTTAAACCCTGCCTTATATAGTCCATTTTCTAATAAAAATATCTTTTAAGCCCAAATGTAATGTGTGCAAAAAAAAAAACAAAAATAATTTAAAAAGTCTAATATTACAAAGATGATAAATAGAAATAAACAATATTATAATTATTTTATATTCACCCTTAGTTTTTGGGATTGAAATCACCTGTCCCTTTTTCTTGTGTCCCTCCCGTCCCCCCCACTTAAAAAGTGCCACCTCATAAAAATTGCCAACTCACATTTTAACAGAGTTAGGCCACTGACTTTTCTGTCCAGTTTTTCTTCTTTACATTATTAATGTTTTCTTTTATTAAAAAAAAAAACGAAAAGAAGACCAAAAGCTCCTGTTCGCACGAAAGAAGACCAAAAACCTATTTCACAATGCGCTGCCATTCTCCCTACTCATCCATGGCCATCATATTCAATTCTTTCTCTGTTCTTTCAGAAAAAGTGATCAACCAATAGACAAAAAGTATTCCATCACTCAAACCACTTTATGCAAGGTGTTGATGGAGGTTTTATCAACAATAAATTTATAAATAATTAAGAGATGTGGCTTGTGTGAATTGAAGTAGTAATCAAAACAAATAAGGAGAGAGGGATTTATAGTGGTTCAGCCCCAAAAAAGATGAGCCTACGT
>JXTB01000407.1:277511-288949 GCA_002914805.1 Parasponia andersonii
GTCGCATATAACCTTCACGGAGGAGGTCGCATATAACCTTCACGGAGGAGGTCGCATATAATCCTTACGCGACCTTAGGATTTTAGACCGCACAACACAAGGTAACATCTATTTTTTTTTCTTTTCTTTTTTTCTTTTTTTAGAAATTTGGCAGGACTTGGGATTGTTTAATCAATCAATTTAGAGCTTCAATATTCTTATTAGGATTTCTGATTAAAGAACTTGTACTAGCTAATAAATATGTGCATGAAAAAGTATATTTATATATATTTACAAATTTGCTATGCTAAATGACTATCGTCTATATCAATTTCAATTATTCGTAAAATATACCATGTTTACCTACGAAAAACATCCTAGTTGAATAAACTCCAGATTAAGAATATTTAAATTGTTATTACTTTTAATTATTCATTAGCCATAAGACACAAGAAAAATGGGAGGGGGGTTTTGTCAGTAAGAATAAATGATCATTTCTCCATTTAAATCAAATTAAATTTAGCAATACTAGATTAACGAAATATTTATATTCTTCCTATTGACATCAGTTATATAAACATCAATGCAATAATTGACATGGAAATTTTTTGTTCAAGAATTATCTGTATTTTTTGTTTTCAAATTTTATACATAAGGAAGTTGTTTTCTTTATTGAAGATGGTGGACATACATAATTTGGAGGAGGAAGATATTCAATTATGTCAATAATTAGATTTCGAAAATGAAGGCACGTTATCATCTCCAAACTTTATTTTAACATTAAAGAACGAACAAAAGAAATCTGATACTACAAGTAACGAAAAAATAAACATAGAATTGATTCATTCAGAATCTCTGATGAAACGATACCAAAGCTCAATATGGAGTTTGACACGGAAAAAGAAGCCTACAATTTCTATAATGTTTATGCTTACAAGGTAGGTTTCAGCATTCGTAGAAATAAAATGCATAAAGATGTGGATAGAAAAATAATAAATAGAATCTTCTGTTGTTCTAATGAAGGTCATCATGAAGAAAATAAGTGACAAGTTACAGTAAAATCTCATCAGTCTGAAATAAAGTTTGGTTGTTTAGTAAGAATGAAAATCAATTCTTCTCGTCAGACCGGTAAATATCATGTAATTGAATTTGTTACTAAGCATACACATAAGACATCAAACCCTAGAAAAAATCATTTACACAGATCTCAAAGGAGATTGACTCGTGCCCACGTATCTGAAATTGATTTAGCTAACATCTCAAGAATTGCTCCCAAGGCAAGCTGTGATTTAATGGCTAGGTTAGCTAGTGGGTGAGAGAACCTTGGATGTACTCTAGTTGATTGCCGAAATTATTTGTAGACTAAACAAATAATTCAAATGAGATTAGGAGATATTGGTGGTATTCTTGAATATCTTCAAGGCATGCAATTAGAAGACCTTGTCTTTGTTAGTGATATACAAGCTGACGAAGATGATATGATAACCAATATTTTTTGGCCAGACGGAAAAATGATGGCAAATTATTATCATTTTGACGATTTTGTTAGCTTTGATATAACTTACAAAAAAAAAATAAAGAAGGTCGACCTTTTGCTATGTTTGTTGGGGTAAATCATCACAAGCAAATTACTATCTTTGGAGCTGCACTGATATATGATGAAACTGCTGAAGCATTTGTTTGGTTATTTGACACTTTTGCTAAGGTAATGTTAGGAAAAAAGCCTAAGACTATTCTTACTAATCAAGATGCAGTGACGGCGAAAGCATTAACTTCCCAGTGGCCAAAAACAACTCATCGCTTATGTATGGCATTTATACCAAAATACTGCAAAATATCTTAGTGGGATTTTTGAACATTACCAAGAATTTGCCAAGGATACTAGTAGCTGCATATATGATTATGAAGAAGAGGATGACTTTTTGGAAGCTTAGACTAAGATGCTTGAGAAATATGATCTTAAAAATAATGAATGGTTGAAAAAAAAAATGTTCAGTTTAAAAGAAAAATAGGCATTGGTCTATGGTATAGAGATATTTTATGCAGACATGATAACTACTCAGCGTAGTGAAAGTATGAATAATATGATTAAAATTATGTTAGCTACAAGTATATATACTGAGATTTTTTCAACATTTTAGAAGATTGATTAAGGATCGATGATGTGAAGAGTTGAAAGCTGATTTCAAAGCGACTCAAAGTACTGTATCATTGTCCCTCTCAATAGAAATTTTGAAGCATGCAGCAATTACTTACACTCCAATTGTTTTTAGATTGTTTGAAAAAGAACTGTGCAAGGTTTACAATTGTGGTATAAATATTAATAGTGAGACTGGAATATTGATAGAGTATAGAATCACCCTCTATCAAAGATATTTTCATCATACCATTGAATATGATTCTTCTAATGGTACAATGACATGTAGCTACAAGAAGTTTGAATTTGCAGGGATTTTGTACTCACGTATTCTAAAAGTTTTTCATCTGTTAATGTTAAAAGAATTCTTTCTAAATATATTTTAAAAAGATAAAAAAAATATTCGAAGACAAGAATTTTTGCAACATCTAGGCATGAGAATATATCCATTGTCAATGCTAAAGCAAATATAGGAAGGCGTATCGAGAATTGTACATAATGCAAACTCAGATTGTGACAAAAGCAGTGGAACATGAAGGAGCATATAAAATTACTCTTTCTACGTTTAATAAGGCTTTGAAAGATGTAGATGCATATATTAGAAACTAGGGGGTTGAAAGATATACTTATGTCACAATACATTATTACATTGAAGACAAAAGCACTTGTGGAGCTAATAATAAATTTAAAGGAATTAAAAGTAAGGGGAAAGCCCGTGGCAAATCTGGTCGAATTAAAGGTGCACTTGAGAGGGCAAAAAAGAAGAAAAAGATTGTCTATGAAAATTTTTCTTCACATAAGGTAAGATTTCTACTACAAAGTTTATATTGTTTGGTTGTCTTCTTTTTTTTCATACCTTTTAATTTCCTATATTATAGACCTTTCCTAATTATAACATAGACAACCACTTCAATTCTGGAACACCAATTTTATCGACTAATGTCATTCAACAGAATATGCCATCTTCATCGGTAGATATAGTACCATTGCATCTTAGAGAAACAATGTTATATCCTTGGGTTCATCATATGCTCAAAGTCATATTGCTTATGAAGATCCAAGTGAGAAAACGAGGATGCATGGTTGAATTATCACAATAGGTAATGAGATTATTTAAAACTGTGTGGTTTTAATTTTACTTAATATTAGAGTTTATTTTGTGTAACATCTTTTTTTTTTCTTTAAAGAATGTATCAACTCGTACAAGATTAGAAGAATTTGGATTTATCATCAAACTCTTTCAGTAGTGCATTTTTCATAATTTCCTGAGACTTTTTTAATTGCTATGTATATTTTTGTTAACTGGATTCCTGACTCAAATGACCAATGCTTTTTTTTTTTTTTTACAGGACTAAAATTTTATATTTTAGTTTTTAGACTAATGAACTCCATAAGTTTTATTTCGTTTCTGTTTAATTATCTTTTAAACACCAGTTCATTGGAGATCCCATCTTTGAGAAAATACTCTAGTGCGATTGAGCTCCAAATAATTTACGTATGAGGAATTTGGTTGACTATTAGGACTTCATTATTCCAAAGAAGTTTAAAGTTCAACTTTCAATAAGTGAAGTTCTTTTCTTTTTTTTTTTCACTTTTCTCTTTCTTAAACAATCCACAAAAGATATAATGTATTTGGCAAAACTTGTCCAAACAACGATTTTGACATAGTAGAGATCTTAACATGAGAATAAGAAAAAGGTTTAGCAAAAATAAACGTTGAAGTAACATTCAGCTTTAATGCAATAACGCTTAATATTATAGATTTAGACATATAGTGGACAACAATATTTCTTTGTTCTTATTGATATATGTAAAAATAGATGTTGCCACAAAAAAAGTTAAAATGAAAAAAAAAAAAAAAAAAAGCATAGCCATATTTACTTTCGTAAGCTACTTAGCAAGCTTTGCCTCATGTTGAAGCATTCAAAAGAAAGAATGGGTAGACCATAATCTTTTCTCATAGCTTTTGAGGCCTCCCTCGCTTTTTTATGCTTTGCAAACTCCAAAAAGTTGATGTTGTGATTATGCCAAGGTTTACTAGTTCAATCTTGATATTGTCGTTTGAGGCATTTCTTCCTATCTGCATCATAGAATCCAAAATACAACAAAATATAAATATGCTCATCTATGATTGAGGTAAGACTCATGCATAAAACTATATATGCTAGCACAAAATTCTCAGGGATTAATCCTAGAAATCATGAATTACCCCTTGTTGATTCAATATTTTGTCACGACCCAAACCCGAGATAGTGGCAGAAGGGGAATTTCACTAGAATTAAAAATTCTTTAGTTTTTTTTTTTTAATATAGGGAATTCCAACTAGTGGACCTATCTCACAGTTCATAGTTACCAATAAATACAGACTGAAAAATTATAAGAAAAATAAAATTTCAAATAGTTCACTGAGTATCATCATTCACACATCAACATCAAACTAGTATGACATATATAGTTTACAGACATATTCAAAGGAACACACTTAATTTGAATGCTAGCAATATCCATTTATTAAACAAGAATTAAACACAAGTCTTGAATTCACACTCTTAGCATTATCAAGTCTCAAACTACAAATAAAAGATAACTTCTTATTCTGCTTGTTGATCGTCAATGTTACACTGGACACCACCTGTGGAGAAAGTAAGGAGGGTGAGCATGAATACCCAATAGGTTACCCAATTTCCCTTTTTGGAAAAGTCTTTTATAAATCTCAAAAACATCTGCATGGTTAGTAGTACTAGAAAGCATTTCTATAAATATTAAGGATTTAAACTATTTATAGAATACCATGCTAAGAACCAAAACCAGATATCTAGGTCAAAACATATAAAAGTCTCAATTAAAATAAGCATAATGCAATCATATAAATCAATACATCATATGAGCTCTCATCCTCTTATCACGACTAGAGCAACTTATACTACATATACTGAGTGCTCCTTACCTGACATCTATCTCTGAAAACCGGAGGGACACCCATGTGTCTAATCCTACCGAACCGAAGGGGCACTGAATGCCTACGTCTACCGAATGGAGATAGTCAGAAAACAAATCCCGTGTAGGTTTACGAGCTCTCATCGAAGGCGGGTGTACTAATCCGCCTACTACAATACCGTGAAACCTAGGAGGACTCTCATGTATGATCATATAAAATGTGCAATATAGAGAGTCTCAAACAACTATACAATGGTTTAACATTCTAGATATGCTCTGATTTTTAATTAAAAATCCATTTTGTACTTAAAAGTACAGTTTCTATGGTTTTACCAAATCCCAAATATAAAAATTTGTATAAAATCATATGTAAAAATATCTAAAGCAGTCTACAATATTTCACAAATTCATAGTTTATTAAAATAACTATTCAATTTAATAAAATCACGAAATTTCATTTTTCAGAATAAATTCCAATTTTAATGAAAATAATAGAAAAGAAAGAAATTGAATCCTCTACCTTGAAAAAGTAGTTATGTTGAGCTAATGACGCTCGAAATATCCTCAATTGATCACCGGGTTGTTCGTACAATTGTTTTCGAATCTCGTCATGTTCACTTGAAAAGTTGACTTTTCAAACGGAGTCTCAGATTGAGAAACAAAGATCACCACTGAATTCAGAACACCCAAAAATATTGGTTAAGATATAAATTTCATCGAAAACAGATCCTGGTACGGAACTGGCCCGCGGCATACAAAACGGTACAATTCACGAGCTATTTATTCAATTTTCGTTCCACTTCGAAAAATAGTGGTATTTTATATCAAACTTCATGTCCTAGTCTCACTGAATCCAAATTCAAAATCAAAACTTAGTTTCGAGGTCCCGAACATTAAATGGGCTCAAAAATCCTAAAATTATAAAAATACCACATTTGAAAATAATTAGAAAAATACCATATTTTCATCCCGATAATTAACGATCTTCTGGTTACCGTTTTAATACTTCAAAATCATGAAATTCCATGTTTCAAACTCTCCTTTCACGTGGTAAAATTTTCTTGGGATAAATAACTCAATTCCGAAATAATTATGAAAATACCACAAAAATTAAATATTATAAAATTACTACAGTAGTCAACTTCTCACTGGAGCCGAGTTGGAGGCCAAAAGTAGTCGGAAATGAAAGCTGGAGTTGAGACGAATTGAACGGTCGTGGTGGTAAGGTGATCAGACGTTGGAAGAAGAAACGACGGGTGAAAAATCGTTCTGGTGGCGCGACCTTCAGAGTGCTTTTTCTCCGGCGAGGCGCGGCGTTTCACGGCAGCGTTGGTTGGCGCTATTTCGTCAGTGGCTAGGCAAGGGCACGGGGTGGCGCGTCGGGCAGTACGGTAGCCAGACCAGCTTCGGGTGAACAGTAGCAGAGGTAGGAGTTTTGGGGACCTTGGTGAAGAAGAAATAAGAAAAGGGGCGTTTATATGCAATTTTCAGAATTGTAGCAGTGGGACACGTGGCGTAATCTGATTCGACTGAAAAAAAGTTTCTGAAATTCCACTTTAGCCGCAATTTTAAAAAGATTCTTTCGCTTTAGTCCCTCCTTAATTACACTTTTATCCCCGGTTTATAATTTCTTTTTCACTTTTGCCCCAAATGTACCTAAACTTTATCTTGTCTAGATTCAACACCAATAATTTAATTTAAAAATAATTCAAAAATATATAATTACCAAAATACCTTTGAATTAAAATTACTTAATTATCCTTATAAAATTTAGGATTTTACACTCTGTACTATATTCCTCTTTTTCTTATAAAAGCTGGAACTAATACAAATTGTGCATATAAGAACCACACTTTCAAATTAAGAAAAAAGCAAACCATTTGTACGCTTAACTAAATTTTGAAAATAACATGGCTAGATGAAACATACTATAAAAACACCAATTTCATGAATCAAATACACTTCAATCTGTTTTTGGTCATCATTTGTGTATGAGTTCGAAGTACTTACCAACTGAATATAATTGTCTTCTTAAATTCTTCAATCCTAAAATTGCTTCTATAATAACGAAATGATATTAAAGAACCAAAGCTTAAGATCCTAATTGCAAAATTTAGATAATTTTTGTAAAATGAGAATCCAACTAAGTCCTCTTACAAACTAAAAGAATAAGTTTAAGAACCAAGGCTTATGATCCTAATTCTTACCAAAGTAATCATAATAATATATGGTAGACCATCCTCATATCATTGTAAGTAAGAAAGCATGTAGGCATGTAGATGACCAGCATGAAAAAAAAATTGTATCGTACAGACTTCCAGCAATCAAGCTCCACTTTTGTCACCTACAAAAAGTGCCCAGTACAACATAAGATGTACACATATTAATGGTATAGCAAAATATAAACCAGAATATCTTTTAAAGTAACTTGATCTTTTAATTAAAAGATGAATCAGAAATCATATTTTAATGGTTGTTGAAGAAGGCCATTTCCCACGTATCCTATAAAGGCATATACATTGCAATCTAGACTTGATATAGTTGTTATAGGTGATAGTGCACTTTACCTTGTACTATTGGCAATATAAACATTGTCATAATCCCTATTAAAACTATTCTAAATAAATTATAAAAAGATTTTTTCTCAAAGTTTGGTTTCTATAAGTGATGGATATGATATGATATCTTAACCAAAAAGAAAAAAGAAAACAAAAAACTCATACTTATCTGTGCCTAGATTGATTAAGAAGGATCAAGTTCTTCTACAATAACTGTATCTGTGCCATTATCCATTTCATATCCCGAGCTTGTTTGGCTTTGTTTCCTCTTTGGCAGTCCTCGAAGCTTTCCCAATCCCTAGTCACCTTGGCTTTTTTTTTTTTTGTTTGAACCTTGATGTATCTCAAAAGTCAAAAAGAATAAGGAAGAAAATATAGGGCAAATGAAACCAAAAATACAAAAAATATCCCCTAAACTCTTCCAAAAACGACCCAATTGAAGAGATTGGCCCTCAATAAATATATATTAGCTAGTACAAGTTCTTTAATCAAATATCCTATTAAATATATTGAAGCTCTGTAATCCCAATTCCTGCCAAATCCTTAAAAAAAGAAAACTAAAAAAAAAATAAGTGTTACCTTGCATAAAATAGTTTGAGTGATGAACTTTTGTCTTTCGGTTGATCACTTTTTTACTTTTCAGAAAGAACAGATAAAGAATTGAATATGACGATCATGGATGAGTAGAGAAAATGGCAGCGTATTGGGAAATAGTTTTTTGGTCTTCTTTCGTATAAACAGCAACTTTTAGTCTTCTTTTCATTTTTTAAATAAAAAAAACATTAAAAACTTAAAAGAAGAAAAACTAGACGGAAAAGAAGTCGGTGGTCTAACTCTAATAAAAACTGAGTGAGCAATTTTTATGAGGTGGACTTTTTAAGTGGAGAGATGAGGATGGGGACAGGAAAAAGGTCTGATGATTTTAATCCTATTTTTTGCTCTCTCTCCATTTTTTTAGAAGACTCTTGAAGAAAATTTTAAAGTTTAGTGTAATTTTTTACCCATCTCTATAAGAAAAAAATTATTTCTTGTATTATTATTTGAGTTTAAAATTTTTATCTTAATTATTTCTATGAAAAAAAAATCTCCTGATTGGCTTATGCTCCAATGACATTAGCTCATGACTCCGCCCTGTTAAAAGGCTATTTTTGTGTGAGAATAGCAGATACGTTTGGACTACCAATTACACCTTTACATCCAGGCCAACTCGACAATGATTAGAGGAGTTGTAAGGTCTAAAATCCTATATGTTGGATAATACCAAAAAGGAAAAAGTTGACCAAGTGAATGTGTCAGGTTGTATGAGTAAGATTAAGTGCGACTTCCTCCGAAAGAGTTTAGTACGACCTCCATCGCATAAGTTAGTACGACCTCCTCCGAAAGAGTTAAGTGCGACATCTTCCGAAAGAGTTAAGTGCGACCTCCACCGCTTAAGTTAGTGCGATCTCATCAAAACGAGTTAAGTGCTACCAGAATGAAAAGAAAACTAGACTAAGCTTCGTCAAAACGGGTAACTTAGAAACATAAGACGACTAAGGGAGGAAGAAAGGATGCTGCCAAAGATGCGACCACAAATAACAACAATAATGATAAGAAGTCGAATAAAAGGAGTAATGAATAATCGACTGAGAAGCAGCCCAAACAGAAAAAACAGAAGATTCCAAGAGCTCCCATGAGGTTCAATAATTATACTGAATTGAATGCACCCATAGATCATATCTATGCAGTCACAAACCAACAGAACCGGTAACATCAACCGGAATCATTGAAAAGAGATAGAGTGAGGTGCGACCCTAACAAGTTTGGTCGGTATCACCATGACATTGAACACGATACCAATTACTGCTTTGCCCTGAAATATGAGATCGAAAGATTGATTAAAGAAGGGTGACTGCGGCAGTACTCTAAACAGAATAATGAAAGGCGAGAAGAAAACTGACAGCGACCTCTAGAAATTCAGCGCGTGGTGCGAACTATTTTTGGAGGATCGCACGTTGGTGGAGATTCCAAGAGAGCGCAGGATAGGTATGCACGAGAAGCTCGGCAGTAGCCGTTGACCAACGTCATGCACCTCGAACAGCGACCACGAAAGCTTCAGCGAGTATCGAATATGGATATTACCTTCACGAAACAAGACACGAGGGAGGTCCATTATCCACATAATGATGTGTTGGTCATAAAGCTCAATTGTGGAAGCACGCAGTTATGGCAAGTATTGGTCGATAACAGAAGTACTGTTGACATCCTGTATTACAACGCCTTTAAGAAGATGTGGTTGAATGAAAGCAACCTAAAGCCCGCTGTCACTCTACTCTACGGATTCACTTGTAACAGCATAATGCCTATGGGCATGATTGAGTTAATGGTCAACGTTGAACTTATCCTAGGGTTTCAACGGTAATGACTCAATTCTTGGCTGTAGATTGCCCCTCTGCATTCAATGCTGTACTGGGAAGACCGACACCGAGGGAACTTCGAGCTATTACTCCAATCTACAATCTCACTATGAAATTCCCGACTCAACAAGGAGTAGGCGAGGTGCATGGCAACCAATATGATGCAAGGACTTGTTATAACAACTCTTTAAAGCTCGCAGCAAAGATGGTCCAACTACAAAGAGAAGCGTCAGGCGAAACGACCGTCGAAGCGTCAGGCAAAATGTCAGTCGAAGCGTCAGGCGAAATGTATCGAAACGATAAGCAAAGACCTCGACCCTCGAAAAATTGATGGAGAGGTCAAAACTGGACCCATTGAAGACTTGGAGGACTTACTATTTGACAGGTCCTCCAAGATTTTAAAGATTGGAGCGAAGCTTTAAGAACCGGTGTGAGCTTCATTGGTCGCTTTTCTAGAATCTAACTTGGATGTCTTCGCATGGCAACATTCGGACATGGTCAGGATCGATCCGAATATCATATGCCACCGTCTTAATATAGATCCAATAAAGAAGGTTGTACGGCAGAAAAGAAGAGTTATGAATCAAGAACACTACGTCGCGTTAAAAGAAGAGGGAGAAAAGTTGCTCGAAATTGGACTTATCAGGGAATCTTTTCCAAACTGGCTTGCTAACCTGGTTTTAGTAAAAAAAACCCAACGAGAAGTGGAGAACATGCATCAATTTCACCGATCTCAACAAAGCATGCCCGAAGGACAGCTTTCCCCTTACAAGAATCGACCACTTTGTACATGCGACGTCGGGGCATGAACTCTTAAGTTTCATGGACGCATATTCTAGATACAATCAAATCCCCATGTACGAGCTAGATGAGGAGCATACCTCATTCATCACTGATCGAGGATTATACTGTTATAAAAAGATGCCCTTCAGACTCATCAATACAGGAGCAACCTACCAACGTCTTGTCAACATGATGTTTGTAAAACAATTTGGCAAGACAATAAAGGTATATGTTGATGACATGCTGGTGAAGTTAAAGAAAGCCAAAGATCACATCAAACATCTTGATGAGATATTCAAAATTCTCCGAAAGTATCAAATGAGGCTGAATCCCCAGAAGTGCGCATTCGGGGTAGGATCTGGAAAATTTCTAGGTTTTATGGTCAATCAGCGAGGCATTGAAGCTAACCCTTAGAAGATACAAGCACTGATTGATATGCAATCTCCTCCAAACCTAAAGATATGCAGAGCCTGGTAGGAAGAGTGGCCGCATTGAGTCGATTTGTATCCAAGTCGACGGATAAGTACCAACCATTCTTTGAAGTATTGAAAGGTTCGAAGAGGTTCGAGTGGACGGGAGAATGCGAGCAGGCATTCCAAGAATTAAAAATACACTTGGGTTCTTCTCCACTCTTGTCGAAGCCAAATC
>JXTB01000407.1:290127-310940 GCA_002914805.1 Parasponia andersonii
TGGACAGAAGCTGAAGCTTTGAGTACCATTTTCGCAAAAAAGATGATAGATTTTGTTTACAAATCTATAATCTGCCGTTATGGTATACCACATACCATAATTTCTGATAATGGGAAACAATTTGACTGCGACGAGTTCCGTAACTTCTACAACAACTTAGGCATCAAGAAGAATTTCTCTGCTGTTGTTCATCTACAAGCCAATGGATAGGTCGAAGCGATAAATAAAATACTTAAACACAATATAAAGACAAAGCTGGAAGAGCATAAAGGAACTTGGCCAGAGGTACTCCCTGAAGTTTTATGGGCTTATCACACCACTCAACGAACAACTACCGGAGAAAGTCCATTCTCTTTAGCTTACGGATATGAAGCAATGATTCCAGTTGAAATTGGTGTGAGCTCTCTACAACGATCAACCTATGAGCAAGATCGTAACAAAATACTAATGAGGATTGAGCTCGATCTTTTAGAAGAAAGGCGCGAGCAGTCTCAACTTCGAATCGCATCATATCAACAGAGCACTGCTCGATATTATAACTCTAAAGTCAAACGAAGAGGATTTGAAGTTGGTGACCTTGTTCTTCAGCAAGTCCTATCTAATAATAAAGAGCACGGTGCTGGAGTATTTAGACCCTCTTGGGAAGAACCATATGTTATTGATACCATCATTCGACCTGGGGCATATAAGTTAGCTCACACTGGCGGACAAAAGATCGAGCATGCTTAGAATGCAGAACAATTTCGTCGCTATTATCAATAAATCTTCATGTATACCTTCATGTATTCGTCATTCATCAATAAAGATATCTACTTTTTCGTTGTTCGCCATTCGTTGATCGTCATTCGTTGTTCGCCATTCGTTGATCATTATTTGTTATTCGTCATTCGTTGATCGTCATTCGTTGATCGTCATTCGTTATTCGTCATTCGTCATCATCAATAAGGGTGTCTCCTCATCGATCATTCGATTTGGTCCACCTTTTATAGTTTTATAGCAGTCTTCAAACACCATAAAACTCAGGGGGCAGTGGAATCAAAATATTATCTCCTATTTGCTTCCTAAGGGACTATGCAAAACGTTCATTTAAAGGGGTCGGAATTTTAGATCGCCGAAATATCTAAAATTCCTTAAAATCTTAGGATTTTTTCCTCGCTTCATGCCTTAGCATATCGTATTACGCAATTTCCCTCCTCGAACAACAAAGTAACTTAGCAAAATATTCATTGTTCGATGTGATATATTGCTATATTTACATTTTGCCACGGAACTTTTGAAAAACAGTATTGAGTTTGCATCACTCATACTTGCTGTTTTCTTAAGCGACCTAACCTATCCTAACACAACCATTTTAAGTGTGTTGGATTCAAATCGCAATAGTGTACCTATCATTCACCTAGTGATTGACTACTTAGTTAAATTAATTATCTTCTTTATTATAACTTAATATTTTGATTGTTTTACAGGAATAAACATCTAATAAAGAAAGCATTTATTCATTGATAAAAGCTCGCACCTATATGCAAGCAAAGAAATAAAAATAAGAAAGGGACTGAGCCCATATTGTTCTGAAGTTTAAAAAAATAATAATAAGAACATTATTTTTCTGCAGACGTGCTCGCTCCACCATCTCCAGTTTTGGTAGCTTCTGCTTTCCTCCAACTCCGGACAAGTTCAACCACGTCTTCACCAAGGATAGAAAAGTCGAAGTCCGGATGCTTGCAGAAGATGTTATATATAATGGAAAAACGAGGCGATGTCACTGGCATTGTCTTCGAGCTCCTTAACTTCAGTAGCCTTGAACTCTTCAACAGCCTTGTCAGCCACCTCTATTGTCGCCTCCTTCATGCGATCTGGATGCTCGGAGATAGTCTTTTCAAGCTCTTTAATTTTCTCCTCGAGCTTCTCCTTTTTGAGCTTTTCCTTGGCCAGATCCTCGCGTAGCTGCCAATTCTCCAATTCGAAGGATTTTTTTCTCTTCCTCGCGAGCCTTCTCCGAGTCCTCGAATACTTAGGCTGTTTCTTCGACTTTTTCGGCTTTTTCCAAACACTCAAGGACTGGGTCATGCATCAAGACAACAGCTGTAGCAGTCTGAAAATATAGCACATCAATACTAGAAAGGTGCGTTGAAGAGAGAAAAAAGAAGATGCTTACATTCGCCAACATCCTCATCACACAACCAAAGGTAACATTGGTAGATCATCGCTTCATCCTCTCCCAGCCATCTTCAGAATTGAAGCGATCAATGAAGGCTGCACTTATACCATCCTTCTCCGGCAATTGGTTAAGGAGTGTGAAAAGCTCCTCGTCTTTATCAATCTGGTTCGGTTCTGAAGAAGTGGCAGTCTCCTTGGATGGATCAGGATGGCTCGTAGTTTAAGGCTGAGGAGGAGGCGAGCTTGTCGGGACATCCTCGAAGGCGACTTTTCGTTTCTTGGAAGTGTCGACCTTCTCTTTCTCTTTTGACATCGATGGAGGTGTGCTCTCTGGCGTCTTGGACTTTGCCATTGACCCCAGAGTGGAAGGCGGTGCTCGTAATCTACTACCAATAACCATTTCTGTATAGATGTGAGTCAGCATGCGAGGTGACATAATATGATGATAAGAAAAAAATAAATAATTACCTTCTTACTGTGGAGAAGCTAGTAGTGATGCGGTTTCTGGAGATGATGGTTCCGAGGTTATAGGGGTGGCAGGTGCTTTACGCTTCATAGATTTGGAAGATGAGGTACTTTTTTCCATCTACTTCCTCGGCTTCTTCTTCTTCGAGCTCGAGGGTCTGGTCGAACGGACGGTGGAATCCGGGAAGGCAGCTCCTCTTGGAAGCAGACTGTAAGCGACTAAGTTCTTGGAAGTCCTAAGCTTCTTCCAATCGAATTCTTCAATCGGAAGGTCGTTTATTCTGTACACCCTTACGAGCTGTTTTCTGGAAATTCCAGGCCATTTCCTGTTATCTGGGATGACATACGAGTGCGGTCAGAATAATATGTTTATGCAGAAAAGGCGAAAAACAAAAAGTTACCTACCAGGATTCTGGAAGAAGCCGTTATCCGCATAATCAAAGTGGAAAAATGGATTTTTGCATTTTCCCATGTTGTTGCGAACCCCGTAGATAGTTTTTATTGCTTGGTTTGACCACTTACTCGCATAAAAGAAGCCGAAGTCTGATGGGTTTGATTTCACTTGGTAAAACCAAGCGAATTCTTCAGGAGTGGGGGTTTCTAATCCTAGTTTATAGTATAGTATGTACAGACCTACCATGTATCTATAAGTGTTTGGAGTTAGTTGAAAAGGATCGACTCTATAATAATCGACGATGGATTTTATGTAAGGATGAAGTGGGAAGTGGACACCGCATTTGAGAACTGCTTCAGAGAATGAGGCAATTCCACGAGGTAGTGTATGTAGTCAATTGAACTCTATGGGAAGGCGAAGATGGATGGCGATCTTGTAATTGCACACGATCTTGCTGAGCCTGTTCCTGGTGTAGCGCGTCCTTATATTGGTACATGACCAGTCTCCCTCTACATATTGATAACCCATTGCGAACGTAGGGGCATCTCTGATATGCCAGGGCCATTGGTCTTGAGGAAGGTCGTCTATGCGAGGAGTACTTTGCCTGACCCTTGTTATCTCAACTTCGGGTTCTGGCTTAAGGTAATCTTCGAGATTTATAGAGCTAACGCTGGTATTGGAAGATTCTCCTGAGAATGCATTCCCTTCCCTAAAATCCTCACTACTAGATATCTAAAAAGAAATATGGATGGATTTATTCCTATGCGAGCATCAGGGACCTTAGCTATATGCGAGCAGTTTTGGAGTCTTAACCTAGGATTGGATCAACAAGCTGCTCATCGAATTTTTTCTAATCGATCAACGGATTCATAAAAATTGTTCAAGCAGTTCGTTAAAAAAAAAAGAAAAAAAAACTCTTTCACGAGTTCGTCTCTGTCAATCATCTAAAAGAAAGTATTCTATAAACCAACGAATGAGATCTAAATAATTCTCATTCCAGTCCATCCGAGTGTGGGACAGGTTTTCATTCAGGACATTTAGGCTCTACAATCGGATTCAATTTCTAGAAATGAAATCTATAAATGAGTTTTCTGGACAGAGAACAATAAGAGAGAGAGGATATATACTAACCTTTCTTCGAAGACAGAGGGATCGAGATGTAGTCTGAAGGATTGCGGTGATAGCTTCGTCGGAGAAGAGGCTGAAAGTTGTGTCCATCCAAGTGTGTGTCAGGTCGCATGAGTAAGCTAGTACGACCTTTTCCGAAAGAGTTACGTGCGACCTCCACCGCATAAGTTAGTGCAACCTCTTCCGAAAAAGTTAAGTGCGACCAGAATGAAAAGGAAACTAGACTAAGCTTCGTCAAACGGGTGACCTACAAAGAAAGGAAAATAAAAGTTTCTCTTTCAAGATCGATCAGTCATCTCATTTAAGTGATTACCAAGTTATATTGTTACTCAAATTGTATTGCCTGATTATACAGTTACTCATTCTCACAATTGGGAAATATTGAGTTATCCTCACCTATATAAAGGGAGTTCAATGTTTCGATGGGGGATCTTTTAGGGAATTTTTGGAAGAACATTTTCAACTCTTACTTCTTCTTTCCAGACAACACATTGTAATTTTGAGTTCTGGTAATTCTCCAGAAAATGGTGAAAAATAATGGACGTAGGCTCATCTTTTTTGGGGCTGAACCACGATAAAATTCTTGTCTCTTTATTTGCTTTAGTTAATTAACCATTTTCACACATAAGTCATATCTTGCAATTTTCCTAAATTTATTGTTGACAAAACCTCCGTCAACAATTGGCGCTAGAAGGAGGGCTATTCTGGCAGAAAATTTTGTCCATTTTGCTTCTTTCAACAATAGCAAACACCAGAAACACTACCAGAAATAGCGGAACTAGTCAAAATCATCCCCAAAGTACCGCTGCTGCACAGGCAGATCCTGTTCAGGATCAGCCTGCCGTGACCGCACTGGAAAATATTTTCCATAGATAGGATCGCATGGAGGAAGCACTAGTGAACCTTCAGTAAATTACAAGTCAGATTAATGACTCTACGGCGACTTGCTGAGGGACAGATGCTAACTCCACCACAGCATGAACGTCCCAGAGAACGTCCTGCTCAACAACCTGAGAGAGGAATTCAGATTCTGGAGACAGAGAACCGCGACCAACCTAAAGACCGACAGGAGCGTCGAGGAGATTGCATCTCCAAGGGAAAAGGCAAGGTCGCAGACTTGCCTCTGGTATTCGGTATTGAAAGTTCGAGCACTGATCGTGATCGTAGAAAACCTTCCCAGAGAGCAACTGTCAATCGTGATTATCTTGAACACGAGCAAAAATGTCAATCGATGAGTGTCTTTGAGAGGATCAGTAGGGAATCTCGACAGAATCCTACAGACCTGAGACAACATCTGGATTAGCGACGTAGTCAGGAGTGATCCACCTCGCATCACAACAACCATAGTTGATCTCGTCGCACTGTTTCATTGGAATCCCTAAGGTCGCAGCACACCATACCTAACCAACCCGCCTTATATCGTGACAACGATCAAAGGCCACTCCTACCACCAGTAAGAGAGAATGTTCTCCCTCTGAACGTCGATGTTCATAATCTGAGGATCGCTTTAGATGCACTTGGTGGTTGGGACGATGAGCTCACTGATGGGTATCATCAATCATCATTCAGCAAGGAGGTCCGAGCTACCGTCTTACCTGCTGGGTTTAAACTTCCCACCATAAACACTTTTGATGGGAAAATTGATCCGCAGGACCATATGGATCATTTCAGTGACTTGATGGAATTTCATCGTGTTGATGATCTCGCATGTTGCAGGTGTTTTGCTGTAACTATCACGGGAGCAGCAAAGAAGTGGTTTCGAGGACTCAAGTCCGGCACAATCTCGTCCTGGCAATAACTCGAGACTGCATTCTTGAGGCAATTCCAGGCTGCAAAGAATTTCACTGTTCTACTGGTCAGTCTGTCTGCTATTCGGCAAGGTTCGGAGGAAACTCTACGATCTTACCTAAATTGCTTTACCTCAGAATTAGCAAAGATCAACAACCCACCTAAAGGAGGAGTTTTAACTCTAATGATGGCTGGGGTGCGACCAGAAACTAAACTCTGGGAAGATTTACTTGAACGAGAATGTAGAACCCTTGAAGACTTCTATCAAAGAGTTGATCGAAATCTAAGGGTGGAATCTTCACTCAAAAACCTTCATAAGACGACAAAAGGAGGAGGAAAGGATGCTGCCAAAGATGCGACCACAAACAACAACAATAATGATAAGTCGAACAGAAGGAGTAATAAAAAATCGACTGAGAACCAGCCCAAACAGAAAAAACAGGAGATTTCAAGAACTCCCATGAGGTTCAATAATTATACCGAATTGAACGTACCCATAGATCATATCTATGCGGTCACAAACCAACAGGAGCAGTATCGTCAACCGGAATTGATGAAAAGAGATAGAGCGAGGCGTGATCCCAACAAGTTTTGTCAATATCATAATGACATTGGACATGATACCAATAACTGCTTTATCCTGAAAGATAAGATCAAAAGATTGATTAAAGAAGGGCGGTTGCAGTAGTACTCTAAATAGAATAATGAAAGGCGAAAAGAAAACCGACTGTAATCTCCAAAAATTCAGTGCGAGGTGCGAACTATTTTCGGAGGAACGCATGTTGGCGGAGATTCCAAGAGAGCGCAAGATAGGTATGCATGAGAAGGTCGGCAGTAGCCATTGACCAACGTCATGCACCTTGAACAGTGACCACGAAAGCTTCAGCGAGTATTGGATATGGATATTTCCTTCACGGACCAAGACGTGAGGGAGGTCTATTATCCACATAATGATGCGTCGGTCATAAAGATCAATTGTGGAAGCACACAATTATGGCAAGTATTGGTCGATAACGGAAGTGTTGTTGACATCCTGTATGACGATGCCTTCAAGAAGATGGGGTTGAATGAAAGCGACCTGAAGCCAGCTGTCACCCCACTCTACGGATTCACTGGTAACAGCATAATTCCTATGGGCATGATTGAGTTAATGGTCAATGTTGGAACCTACCCTAGGGTTTCAATGGTAATGACCCAGCTCTTAATTGTAGATTGCCCCTCTGCATTCAATGCTGTACTGGGAAGACCAACACTGAGGGAACTTCGAGCAGTAACATCGATCTATCATCTCGCTATGAAATTCCCGACTCAACAAGGAGTAGGCGTGGTGCGTGGCAACTAATATGATGTGAGGACTTGTTTTAACAACTCCTTAAAGCTCGCAGCAAAGGATGCGGCGCCTCGCATAATGATGGTCCAAAGAGAAGCGTCAAGCGAAACATCAATCGAAGCGTCAGGCGAAATGTCAGTCGAAGCATCAGGCGAAACGTCAATCGAAACGACAAGCAAAGACCCTGACCCTCGAGAAATCGATGGAGGTCAAAACTGGACCCATTGAAGACTTGGAGGATTTGCTATTTGACAAGTCCTCCAAGATTTTAAAGATTGGTGCGAAGCTTCAAGAACCTGTGCGAGCTTCATTGGTCGCTTTTCTGAAATCTAACCTGGATGTCTTCGCATGGCAATAATCGGATATGTCTTCGAGATTGATCCGAATATCATGTCACCGCCTCAATATAGATACGGCAATCTACCTATGAGCAAGATCAAAGTAGTGCGCTGATGAGGATTGAGCTCGATCTCTTAGAAAAAAGGCGCGAGTAGTCTCAGCTTCGGATCACATCATATCAACAGCGTACTAATCGATATTATAACCCTAAAGTCAGACGAAGAGGACTTGAAGTTGGTGACCTTGTTCATCGGCAAGACCTTGTTCTTCGGGACCCTCTTGGGAATGACCGTATGTTATTACTCATTCGTTGTTCGTCATTCGTTGATTGTCATTCATCATTCGTTAATCGTCATTCGTTGATCGTCATTCGTTGTTCGTCATTCGTTGATCGTCATTCGTTGATCATCATTCGTCATCATCAATAAGGGTGTCTCCTCATCGATCATTTGATTTGGTGCCTTTTATAGTTTTATGGCAGTCTTCGAACACCATAAGACTTGGGGGGCAGTGGGATCAGAATATTATCTTCTACTTGCTTCCTAAGGGACTATGCAAAACATCCATTTAGAGGGGTCAGAATTTTAGATCGTCGAAATATCTAAAATTCCTTAAAATCTTAGGATTTTCTCCTCGCTTCATGCCTTAGCATGTCGTATTACGCAATTTCCCTCCTCGAACAACAAAGTAAATAAGCAAAACGTTCATTGTTCGATGTGATATATTGCTATATTTACATTTTTCCATGGAACTTATGAAAAACAGTATTGAGTTTGCATCACTCATACTTGCTGTTTTCTTAAGCGACCTAACCTATCCTAGCACAACCATTTTAAGTGTGTTGGATTCAAATCGCAATAGCGTACCGATCAGTCACTTAGTGATTGACTACTTGGTTAAATTAATTATCTTCTATATTACGACTGTGTGTTGATTGTTTTGCAGGAATAAATGTCTAATAAGGAAAGCATTCGTTCATTGATAAAAGCTCGCACCTATATGCAGGCAAAGAAATACAAATAAGAGGGGACCAAGCCCATATTGTTCTGAAGTAAAAAAATAATAATAAAAAATAATATTATTATTGTGCAGACGTGCTCGCCCCACCATCTCCAGTCTTGGTAGCTTCATCTTCCCTCCAACTATGGACAAGCTCGACCACGTCTTCGCCGAGGATGGAAAAGTCGAAGTCCGGATGCTCGCAGAAGATATTGTATATGATGGTCGACGAGGCGATGTCAATAGCTTTGTCTTCGAGCTCCTTGACTTCAGTAGCCTTGAACTCTTCAATAACCTTGTGAGCCACCTCTGTTGTTGCCTCCTTCATGTGATCCGGATGCTCAGAGATAGTCTTTTCAAGATCTTTAATTTTTTCCTCGAGTTTCTCCTTTTCGAACTTCTCTTTGGCCAGACCTTCGAGCAGCTGCTGCCTCTCTAAATCGAAGGCTTTTTTCTCCTCCTCGCGAGCCTTCTCCGAGTCCTCGAATGCTTGAGTTATCTCGTCGACTTTTTCGGCCTTCTCCAAACACTCAAGAACTGGGTCATGCATCAGGACAGCAGCTGCAGCAGTCTGAAAATATAACACATCAATACCAACAACAAAAAAAAAGGGAAGATACTTACACTTGCCAACATCCTCATCGCAGAACCAAAGGCAACCTTGGCAGATCGTCACTTCATCCTCTCCTAGCCCTCTTCAGAAGTGAAGCGATCAATAAAGGCTGCGCACATACCAACCTTCTCCGGTAATTGATTAAGGAGTGTGAAGAGCTCGTCGTTCTTATCAACCTAGTTTGGTTCTGAAGAAGTGGTAGTCTCCTTGGATGGTTCGGGATGGCTCATAATTTGAGGCTGGGGAGGAGGCGAGCTTATCGGGATATTCTCGAAGGTGACTTTTCGTTTCTTGGAAGTGTCAACCTTCTCTTTCCCTTTTGATGTCGATGGAGGTGTGCTCTCTGGCATCTTGGACTTTGCCATGGACCCGAGAGTGGAAGGTGGTGCTCGCAGTCTGTTACCAATAACCATTTCTATACAGATGTGTCAGCAAGCGAGGTGACATAATACGATGATGATGAAAAAATATATATATATATAATTACCCTCTTCTTGTTGAGGAGCTGACGGTGATGCTATTTTTGGAGATGATGGTTCCGAAGTTGTGGGGGTGGCAGGTGTTTTTCGTTTCCTAGGTTTGGAAGACAAGGCACTCTTTTCCCTCTACTTCCCCGGCTTCTTTTTCTTCGAGCTCGAGGGTCTGGTCGAATGGACGGCGGGATCAGGGAACGCGGCTCCCTTTGGAAGCAAACCACAAGCGACCAAGTTCTTGGAAGTCCCAAGCTTTTTCCAATTGAATTCCTCAGTCGGAAGGTCGTTGATTATGTACACTATTGCGAGCTGTTCTCTGGAAAGTCCAGGCTGTTCCCTGTTGTCTGCGATGACATACGAGTGCGATCAGAATAAATATGATAATACAGAAAAGGCGATAAATTGAAAAGCTACCTACCAGGATTCTGAAAGAAGTCGTTATCCGTATAGTCAAAGTAGAAAAATGGATTTTTCTATTTTTCCATGTTGTTGCGAACCCCGTTGATAGTTTTTATTGTCTGGTTCAACCACTTACTCGCATAAAAGAAGCCGAAATCTGACAGGTTTGATTTCACTTAGTAAAACCAAGCGAACTCTTCAGGTGTGGGGGTTTCTAAGCCTAATTTATGGTATCGTTTGTACAAACCTACCATGTATCTATAAGTGTTTGGAGTTAGTTGAAAAGGAATGACTCCGTAATAGTCGACGATGGATTTTATATAAGGATGAAGTGGAAAGTGGATCCCACATTTTAGAACTGCTTCGGAGAATGAAGCAATTCCACGAGGTGGTATATGTGGTCAATTGAACTCCATGGGAAGACGAAGGGGGATGGCGATCTTGTAGTTGTGCAAGATTTTGCTGAGCCTGTTCGTGGTGCAGCTCATCCTTATGTTAGTACATGACCAGTCTCCCTCTATATATTGGTAACCCGTTGCGAATGCAAGGGCATCTCTGATATGCCAGGGCCATTGGTCTTGAGGTAGGTCGCCTATGCGAGGACTACTTTGCATGACCCTGGTTATCTCAACTTCGAGTTCTAGCTCAAGATAATCTTCGAGGTTTATGGAGCTAACACTAGTATTGGAAGATTCTCCTGAGAATGTATTCCCTTCCCTAAAATCCTCATTACTAGACATCTAAAAAGAAATATGGATAGATTTAGTCCTACGTGAGCATCAAGGATCTTAGTTATATGCGAGCAGTTTTGGGAGGTCATCCTAGGATTGCATCAACAAGCTACTCATCGAATTTTTTCTAATCGATCTACAGATTCATAAAGATCATTTGAGTAGTTCGTTAAAAAAGAAAATAAAAAATCTTTCACGAATTCATCTCTATCAGTCATCTAAAAGAAGAATCTATAAACCAACGAAGGGGATCTAAAAATTTCCATTTTACCGTCCATCTGAATACGGGATGGGATTATGTTCAGAATATTTAGCCTCTGGTATTTAGGTTCTACAGTTTATTCCTATTTTCTATTCTAGAATCTATAAATAAGAGTTCTGGAAAAATCGAAGAACAAGAGAGAGGATATATACTAACCTTTCTTCAAAGACGGAAGGACTAAGATGACGTTCGAAGGATTATGATGATAACTTCGTCGGAGAAGATGAGAAAGCTGTGCGAGCTGGGAAATAGAATGACGCCGAAAGAATTTCTCTGTGAATGCTTCGGGTTTAGAGAGAAATAGCATATGATAGGTTTTTTTTAAGAGGAGACGGATTAGTTTTCGATATATATACCTCAAGCGTCGTCAAATCACAGCCGTAGATCAAGGTATTTAATTTTCAGATCCAAAGGCTGAAGTTCACGCGGGATTTGATTTTTCCGAAATTAAATCCTTATCTTTTCAAAATTTGAAACGATTCGATTTAAGACGACAGCTGGCATCATCGCTATCATTAAGTCTCCTCGAGTTTTGCTATTCTTCTTAGAAAAGGCGACACGTGGTTTTATCTGTCAGAAAAAGGTGCGCGTGATCTTGAAAAAGGTGAGATTTGAGATCTAGCGACTCTTCGACTCTTCAAAGGTCTCAAATCTAGGTCATGACGTCACATTTTTTAAGCTCGCACTTACATTAGAAGGAAGCTCTATTTTGTCCTAAAGAACTAATGGAGCTGGGGGGCAATTGTTGTACGGTCTAAAATCTTGTATGTTGGTCAATACCATGAAGGAAAAAGTTGACCAAGTGTGTGTCAGGTTGCATGAGTAAGCTAGTGCAACCTCTTCCGAAAGAGTTATGTGCGACCTCTTCTGAAAGAGTTACGTGCGACCTCCACCGCATAAGTTAGTGCGACCTCTTCCGAAAGAGTTAAGTGCGACCAGAATGAAAAGGAAACTAGACTAAGCTTCGTCAAACGGGTAACCTACAAAGAAAGGGAAACAAAGGTTTCTCTTTCAAGATTGATCAGTCATCTCATTTAAGTGATTATCCAGTTATATTGTTACTCAAATTGTATTGTCCGATTATATAGTTACTCATTCTTACAATTGGGAAACATTGAGCTATTCTCACCTATATAAAAGGAGTTCAATGTTTCGATGGGGGATTTTTTGGGGAATTTTTGGAAGAACCTTTTAAACTCTTCCTTCTTCTTTCCGGACAACACATTGTAATTTTGAGTTCTGATAATTCTCCAGAAAATAGTGAAAAACAGTGGACGTAAGCTCATCTTTTTTGGGGCTAAACCACTATAAAATTATTGTCTCTTTATTTACTTTAGTTAATTAACCATTTTCACACACAAGCTATATCTTGCAATTTTCTTAAATTTATTATTGACAAAACCTCCGTCAACACGTACCATTTAGATCAACCATGTTTACTAAATTAAAAGGGTTTTTCGAAAAGAAAAAGAAAAAGGAAAATAGCATCTATGAATATAGTTTTGCCCCACTTGCTTTATAATGGGGACACCGGTTGAATTAATGATGAGAGAGAGCGATAATTATTAAAATGTGAATCTAAAAATTATACTTAAACCGATGTTGACCTTATATTTCACTAAAAGAATATTTACTACTATATTTAGGACACTTCGTCCATGTCCATGTTTACTAATTGATAATAGGAATAGAAATAAGGGAAGCATTTTTCTTTTATATTTTACATGTGTATTTACTTACACATTTAGGACATAAATTTAGGTGAATACATCACATAATTAATGAAATTGAAAAAAAAAAAAAAAGAAAACTCATTTTGTTCTCTTTCTTAATTTCTCTCTAAACCTTTTTCTCTTTATGGTTCTTTACATTACGAATTTGTAAACAACCCGTAAAAGTACAACATTAGTGTAAATGCATGATCCAGACTAAGCGATGCACTGCAGATCAGCTAAAAATGAATCTAGATTACATGACAAAATGTTGGAAATATTTAAGAGTAAAACGTCTAGACTGTAGGTGAACCGACCTTGTTTATTTAAGTTCTGTTAATCAATGAATTGACATCTTTCTAATGATCAAGCCTTTTATATTGTATATAATCTATAGCTTAGGTAAGCATGTCTAATATTATCCAATAAACAAATAAAAATCGAAAAAAAAAAATCAACCACTAACGAAAAAGATAAATTAAGGGGAAAAGAACCTTCAATCGCTTACATAGAATTTAAATAAAAACAGATTCGATGAATAATAATTTTAAAAGAATCTAAACAAGATAGGTAGCTGCCGTATCAAAGTCTCTCTCAAAGATTTGCGCTTCGGTTTCACGCTGTGCCACTTAAAAAGCAATGCTTTAGTACTAAATATATTTTTAAAAACATTTTAATTAACGCCCCCCTCTCTCCAAAAAAAAGGTGTATATCTATGTATACTAAAATATAATATAGGGAAAGGAGTCATATATATATATATATATATATAGACTTTGACGAGATTAATGTACTAAAATATTCTGAAATAAGCTAATAATAACATCATGCAGCATCTCCCAACTCTAATATGAACAAATTAATTAGGTATTTCAATTAAGTTCGATATTAATTAGGCTGAGTAACAACAATCAATAATTAAACTTGCCAGTTATCAAACTACATTTGTAAATAGTTTATATACATATAAAGAATGAGAAAAAAATTTGATAATATCATTAGTCAAACATGACAGTTCATCACACTGACAATGCGAGCATTGGATTGTTATTGGCTAATCAAATTGGCTAAGGGACGTTAATTAGAGTCAACAATCCACTTTTTCTCCTAATCAAAGCTTAATTTCCTTGATCCTAATCATCAGATCTTAGTTAATGGTTTATATTATAACTAAACAGATCGAGGACAACGAGTAACTACACGATCTTTCTAATTTATCCAAAAAGTCAAGTCTGATAACAAGATTGACCCATATATACTGATGCTGAATTACACAAAATAGTATTCAATGAAAAATCTGGGAGTTGAAGTCAGGGACAGAGATTAACTTCTGGGGCATTTATGAAAGAGTAAAGATTGGATACCAAAAATCTTGTACTAAAAATTTAAACTAATTTATACTAGTGGCATTAATTTTAGTCACATTATTTTAAATAGTGCATGCTAAAAAATATGAAATAGTTGAAATGCATGATAAATTATTTTGTATAAATTTTCTATACAAAATTTGTGGTGTCCCATCCTTACTCTTTATGAAAATAATTTTTTTTAATCCTAGCCTAAATAACTATTCAATAAAGGGATTTGTTTGCATACTACGCACTTTTAAATTTTACGCTTTCCTATCCTCATATTTATATTAAGATATGCAAAGCCAATTTCACACTATTTGATTATTTGATGCAGTCTATATTTAGAAGGGAGTATGGATTTTTTTTTCTTTCGAGGAAAGCAGAATATATATGGAATTAAGATTCAGATTTTTAGCGTGAAATATTTAGAAAGAAAAGTCAAATTCCTTAATTTGAAATATTTATTTTAATATTTAACAATAAGTGATTTTAATTTTTTAGGAAAGTACTTTATAATAATTTAATTTAATTAGAAAAGCTAAAATTTATGGTATTTCTCGTTATGTTATTTCTCCTATTGTCTTAATTGTAGTTCCCATTTTTATAACTTTTATCCCATTAATATGTAGAATTGACAAATTTAAAATGACCTGTAATACTATTAATAAGTTACATTAACCTATTTCCATTTCATTTGGATTGTGGTAAGGGATACATCCATTTTCTTCCAAATCCCATTGACTTAAAGAATGTGTTTTTGGAAATTTTTTAAAAGGTAATTGGAATATAAAGTAATTAAATGATTATGTGATTTAGTCCCATTTCTAAATATTGCCATGTAGAAATTCTCTCATAATCGAAATACCATCTTAATTGTTATTTCGATTAAAGACATGATAATTCTCTCATAATTTCAATTAGAATTCCAATTAAGATGTTGCTACATCCCTTACACTTAATACAAGCATTTGCCTCATGATTCTTTCGTGGATCTACAATTTATCTTGCTTAGATCCCGCAAAAGAAATTTTTGCCAACAGATTAACCACAGAGATCTAATAAACTCAAAGCCCTGCACGTGCTTATATTGTGAATTGTGATCCTTAATCAAAATAAATAACTCAAAAGTCAGCAAAACTAGCTTAATTGATCTAAGACTTTTGAGAGTGTGCGTGAAATGAATTTAAATCCTTTGTTAGGAAAAAAATAACTCAAATAGTAGACTTCATAAAATAACAAATAATTATTGGTAAGATATTTACTTGACATTAATAAAATCAAATAATTATTTGTAATAATTATTGTGAATGTATTTACTTGGTTGGTAAGACAGTTCTTCATATTATTGGTTGAACATTAATTAACAAATAATTTAATTAAGATAAAATCAAGATACATATAAGTATATAAAAGTAACAATGAGACTGAACCAAAAAATAAAGTACAAGTCATTAGTCATAAAGGTTACCCAAATCTAAACTAATATATTATTTTATGTATTTACACATACATCAAAGGCATTATATTTTTTTTTTAACCGATTCATCGTAGCTATTCATTCAAAATCTAATAACCAAAATATAGTCTCCATCAATGGATAAAAAAGCACCCATATGTATCTCCCATAATTTGTAAAGGGTCGAATTTTTTTAATAAAAAATTAGATTATTTACTTTTCTTGTTTCCAATTGTAGCTCAGTACTATGCGACATCAACAAGTGATTGATGCCTATTTCTCTTTTAATATTCGGGTACGAATCTATAGAATTATAGATGCCCTATCTCTAATAATCTTGCAAAAATCAACAGGTTTAGGAAGGAGATGTAATAAAGGTAAAATTCATAATCATTATTGAGACCTATAATAATCAAAATGAGTTGATATAATTGTTAGCAGAATTATCGTGTAATTTGAAAAAAAAAAATTCAAATAAAAAATTATTTTTCTATCATGTTTGATTGTACTCCAAGAACAAGTATCTCTCGTAGTAGTATAGATATTTCAGTAAGTCCTATAAGAATAGAAAAATACTTTTTTAGGACTTTGAAAAGTAGATAATATTTCTAGAAAAGCCCTTTTTAGCGAATTTATTGAAGAAATTGAAAATATAAAACTTAATATCAACTATGGAAAAGGACAAGAGTATTATAACGAGTCTAACATACACCTTATGGTTATTGTTGATGGAGGTTTTATCAACAATAAATTTAGAAAAAATTAAGAGACGTGGTTTGTGTGAATTGTGTTATTAATCAAAGCAAATAAAGAGAGAGGATTTTATAGTGATTTAGCCCCGAAAAAGATGAGCTTACGTCCACTGTTTTTCACTATTTTATGAAAAATTACAAGCACTCAAAGTTACAATGTCTCGTCTGGAAATCTCTCTCAAATTGGAAGTCAGAATTTCGAAATCTGAAAATTAGAAAATTGGAATCCCCCCATCTGAAACATTGAGTTCCCTTTATATAGGTGAGGGTAACTCAATGTTCCTAATTGTGAAAACGGGTAACTATACAATCGAGTAATATAATTTGAGTAACAACATAATTGGGTAACCACTCAAAACGGGTAACTGGTCAATCATAAAAGGGAGACTTCTGTTTCTCTTTCCTTGCAGGTTACCTGTTTGACGAAGTAGAGACTTGTTTCCTTTTCTTTTGGAAGAGGTCGCTCACAACCTATACAGAGGAGGTCACACGTAACTTATGCAAAAGAGGTCACACATAACTACACGGAGGAGGTCGCATGTAACCTAAGCGGAGGAGGTCGCATGTAACCTAAGCGGAGGAGGTCGCACATAACTACACGGAGGAGGTCGCATGTAACCTAAGTAGAGGAGGTCGTACATAACTTACACGGAGGAGGTCGAACTTAACTCCTACTCATGCGACCTGACATAGGATTTTAGACCGCACAACAATTGTCCCCCAGCTCCATTAGTTCTTTAGGACAAAACGGAGCTTCCTTTTAACGTGCGATCTTAAAAAATGCGATGTCATGACCTAGACTTGAGATCTTTGAAGAGTCGAAGAGTTGCTAGATTTCAAATCCCATCTCTCAAGATCACGCGTATCTTTTTCTGACAGACGGAAACACGTGTAGCTTTTTCTAAGAAAGATATCAAAACTCGAGGAAGCTCAAGGATATCAATGATGCCAACCGTCATTTTTAAACCAAATCTTTTCAAATTTTAAAAAATTCTGATTTATGTTCGGAAAAAATCAAATTCCGCGTAAACTTCGGCCTTCAGATCTAAAAATCAAATTTCTTGATCTACGGTTGTGATTTAACGGTGCTTGGAGTATAAATATCGGAAACCAATCCGTTTCTATTCTATTTCACTGTTTCCATCTTTTCTCAAAAAATGCCGAAGTTTCAGAGAATCCTAAAGCGTCGTTTCGTCCTTCAGCTCGCACAATCACAGTATCTTCTCCGACAAGTTCAAACCATCTCAATCCCTCCGCTTCTGAAGAAAGGTTAGTTCATTTCTTCTCTTATTTTTTTTTTCTGTTCTTGAAAAAATAATTTCAATTTTTAGGAATAGAAACTTATCCCACATTGAAGTGAAATGGGAATTATTTTTATCCCCCTTTTTCAGTCTGTATAATAAACTTACTAGATAATAACCAGAAACAAACTCGTGAAAAGAATTTCTAGGGTCTGATACCCTATTTTATTTTTCGACGAACTGCTCGAACATTTATTTTCTGACGAACTGCTCGAAAAATTTTTATGAATCCGTAGACCTCTTAGGAATAAATTGATGAGCTTGCTTGTTAGTACAATCCTAGGATGAATACCCAAAGTACTGGCATAGTGAGAATCCTCGATGCCTAAATCCTTGCGTATTTCTTTTCAGATATCTAGTAGTGATGAATTTAGGGAAGAGAATGCATTTTCTGAAGATTCTGACTCGAGTGTTAGTTCCATAAACCTTGAAGATTACTTTGAGCCGGAACCCGAAGTAGAAATAACAGGAGTCAAGCGAAGTAATCCTCGCATAAGCCATCTCCCATAAGACCAGTGGCCTCAACATATCAGGGATGCCCCTGCATTTTCATCAGGCTATCAATATGTAGAGAGGAATTGGTCATATACCAATATAAGAACGAGTTGCACATCGAAAAAACTCAGCAAAATCGCGAGCAGTTATAAGATCGCCAAATCCCTTCACCTACCTATGGAATTTAACCGACCACACACTCTCCCACATGGACTCGCTTCTTTTTCTGAGGCAGTCCTCAAGTGTGGCGTGCATCTCCCACTCCATCCGTATATAAAATCGATTATTGACTACTATGGGGTCGTCCGTTTTCAATTGACCCCTAATACCTATAGATACATGGTAGGTTTATATATACTATACCATAAATTAGGTTTAGAAATCCCTTCACCTGAAGAATTCGCTTGGTTCTACCAAGTGAAAACAAACCTGTCAGATCTTGGCTTCTTCTATGCAAGCAAATGGTCAAACCTGGCAATAAAAACGATCTACGGGGTTCGCAATAACATGGGAAAGTAGAAAAATCCATTTTTCCATTTTGACTATGCGGCTAACGGCTTCTTTCAGAATTCCGGTAGGTAGTCTTCCAATTTATCACCTTTTTTCTATTTTTACTTTTATACTGATCGCATTCGAATGTCATCGCAGATAACAGGGATCGACCCCGACTCTCCAGGGAACAGCTTGCAAAGGTATATAAAATCAACGACCTTCCAATTGAGGAATTTAATTGGAAGGTACTAGGTACTTCAAATAACCTGGTTGCTTGCGGTCTACTTCCAATGGGAGCCGCGTTCTCAGACCCCCCGGGTCTTTCGTCTAAACTATCGAGCTCGAAGAAGAAGCCAAGGAAAAGGATAGATTTAGGTGCCTCGTCTTCAAGAATTAGAAAACGAAAAGCATTAGCCACCCTTCCAACCTCAGAACCTTCATCTCCAGAGATAGCGTCACCACTAGCTCCACAAGAAGAAGGTAATCACACATGCATTCTAATTAACCTTATATTATATCTCCTCGCTCACTGATACATCTATATAGAGATGGTCATCGGTAGCGGCTTGCGAGCACCACCTTCAACTCTCGAGCCCATGGCAAAAACCAAAACACCCGAGAGTACTCCACCATCGAAAGGGAAGGAGAAGGTCGACAGCTCTAAGAAAAGAAAAGTTGCCTTCGAGGACTTCCCAGGAAGCTCGCCTCCACCACAGCCTTAGCCAACGAGTCATCCTGAACCACCAACTGAGGCTGCCACTTCTTTGGAACCGATCCTAGCATATAAGGGTGAAGAGCTCTTCGCGCTCCTCAACCAATTACCAGAGAAGGTTGGTATGAGCGCAGCCTTCATTGATCACTTCACATCTGAGGAAGGCTGGGAGCGGATGAAGCGACGATCTGCTAAGATCACTTTTGGATCTGCGATGAGGATGCTGGCCCATGTAAGTACTTTTCTATCCTCTCCTCGGATGTATTCTCTAGGTGTTAACAATTAGGTTTTTCAGACTGCGGCTGCTGCTGTCCTGATGCACGACTCGGTTCTCAAATCCTTAGAGAAGGCTGAAAAAGTTGAAAAGATAACCCAAGCGTTCGAGAATTTGGAGAAGGCCCAGGAGGAGGAGAGAACGGCCTTCAACTTGGAGAGGCAGCAGATGCTCGAGGACCTGGCCAAGGAGAGACTCGAGAAGGAGAATCTCGAGGAGAAAGTCAAAGAGCTCGAGAAGGTCATTTCTGAGCATCCGGATCGCATGAGGGAAGCGTCCACTGAGGCAGTTCACAAAGCTATTGAGGACTTTAAGGCGACTGAAATCAAAGAACTCGAAGATAAAGCTAGTGATATCGCCTCGTCGACCATCATTTTCAATATTTTCTGTGAGCATCTGGATTTTGACTTCTCCATCCTTGGTGAGGACATGGTCGAGCTCGTCCAAAGCTGGAGGGAGAATACTGCCAAAGCTGGAGATGGCGGTGTGAGCCCTTCTACATAACTTGTTCTCTTTTTTATTATTTTTAGAACAATGTGGGCTTGGTCCCTCTTCCTTTCTGCGTATGTACGGGTGACTGCTTTTTAATAAATATTATTATTTTTTCCTGTTATATGCTCCTGCAAAATAATGAAAACACAACAGTAATTTTAACTAAGTAGTCAATCACAGAGAGATTGATCAGTACGCTTTTAGCGATTTGAATCCGACTAACTTAAAACGAGTTTTAAGCGTTAGGATAGGTTAGGTCGCTTAAGAAAACAGTCAATACGAGTGATACAAACTCTAACTGTGTTTCAAAAGTTGCATGTCAAAATAAAATATAGCAATATATCACTTCGAACAATGAACGTTTGGCTTAGTTACTTTTTTATTCGAGGAGGGAAATTGCATAATACGACATGCTGAGGCATGAAGCGAGGAGAAAATCCTAGGATTTTAAGGAGATTCAGATACTTCGACGATCTAAAACCATGTCTCCTCTAAATGGACATTTGCATAGTCCCTTAGGAAACAAGTAGGAGATAACATTCTGATCCCACTGCTCCCCGAGTTTTATGGTGTCCGAAAACTGCCATAAAACTATAAAAGATGATCGGAAACGAGTTGAAGTAATAGCCAAAGAAGTATTATTGACGAATATTAATAAAGAAGATACAGTAGGCTGTTGAAGATAACATGAAGATTT